>JAGDYQ010000131.1:0-133814 GCA_021962125.1 Bulinus truncatus | reverse complement strand
ATGTTTATAAAACTAAAAAAAATTCATTCAGAGGGGTAAACATTAAAACTGGGAACAAATCTCTGGTTAATAGTAATACACTTTTGAAAACTAACTTGGACCATTTTAAAAAAATGTGACTGTAACTCTAGATTAATAAAAAAATTGAATTAACATACACGCACACGCGCGCGCACGCGCACACACACACACACACACACGCGCGCGCACGCACACACACACACACACATATATGTATATATAAATATTTATACATTCCATCTATTTTGCAGTTATCAGTTGCCCACTGAGTTGACCATAGACACTGCCCAGTTTTGTAGCAACAATTGACAATATTATTTAAAAACGTTGAATGCAAATGAAATAAAATAAAAATAAAGTAAAATCATCCAATCTTACTTCCAGTGCATTCTAATTTTATACATAGCGGAGGGGGTGAGTCCAAGATTTGAACAAGATTCAAAATTGAAATAATGGACACAAATTACTCCAAGCGACACGTACAACCAACATCCGCAAGCTGTCATCAGAGCCGTAGCCGTACTTTTCCGACATTGCAATATGCGCATGTCCGATCCGACATCGTCAAACCTTTGTCGTCTGCAACTTATTGCCACGTTACATCTACCGCCCTTTTCACATTGGTCCGGTCCTTTGCGAAAATAAACATAAACAATGTTGGGAATTTCGCCCCCCTTGCCGATAAATTGTAATGAAACTTACTTATATTTATTGGTAACTTCACCGGGGGCTCACCCTCCTCCGCCTCAGTTGGGGGTGGTATCTTAAATAATGAGCCAACGAATTAATCATTTATGAGTCTATCTTATCTTAAAAAAAGCTGTCTCCAAGTAATAAACTAAGTGAACGTCCAGCAGTGGTTGATGTAACAAAAAACGAACATCTACTGTTTACAAGGAATGTATTCGTTGCAGATTTCACCGGAGGGGGGTCCCACCCTATGGGCGTCACTGTGTGGGCGTCTTGACGTGGAGTCGCTATGTGGGCGTCACTGGGCGACTAGGTGCACGGCATTAGATGCGTCCGTCATCGAGCATCCGGGCCACTTCCAAAACGTGGGTCAACTGACTTCCGGCCAGCTGTAGTACAGACGACACTTCCCGCCAGTGTTTGTCTTTCTGGAACATGACACAGATGAATAGATGACTGCATAACTATCAATCTGTCAGTTTGCATGTCTGCCTGCCTGTCTATCTGTTTGTCTCATTCTTTCGTTATGTCTGTCTGTCTGACTCTATCTATCTATCTATCTATCTATCTATCTATCTATCTATCTATCTATCTATCTATCTATCTATCTATCTATCTATCTATCTATCTATCTATCTATCTATCTATCTATCTATCTATCTATCTATCTATCTATCTATCTATCTATCTATCTATCTATCTATCTATCTATCTATCTATCTATCTATCTATCTATCTATCTATCTATCTATCTATCTATCTGTCTGTCTGTCTGTCTATCTATCTATCTATCTATCTATCTATCTATCTATCTATCTATCTATCTGTCTGTCTGTCTGTCTGTCTGTCTATCTGCCTGTCTGTCTGTCTGTCTGTCTGTATCTTACTCTCAATCTATCAGCCTGTTTGTCTGTCTCTCTCTATCTATCTGTCCGTCAGTCTGTTTATCTATCTATCTATCTATCTATCTATCTATCTATCTATCTATCTATCTATCTATCTATCTATCTATCTATCTATCTATCTATCTGTCTGTCTGTCTGTCTGTCTGTCTGTCTATCTATCTATCTATCTATCTATCTATCTATCTATCTATCTATCTATCTATCTATCTATCTATCTATCTATCTATCTATCTATCTATCTATCTATCTATCTATCTATCTATCTGTCTGTCTGTCTGTCTGTCTGTCTGTCTATCTGCCTGCCTGTCTGTCTATCTATCTATCTATCTATCTATCTATCTATCTATCTATCTATCTATCTATCTATCTATCTATCTATCTATCTATCTATCTATCTGTCTGTCTGTCTGTCTGTCTGTCTATCTGCCTGTCTGTCTGTCTGTCTGTATCTTACTCTCAATCTATCAGCCTGTTTGTCTGTCTCTCTCTATCTATCTGTCCGTCAGTCTGTTTATCTATCTATCTATCTATCTATCTATCTATCTATCTATCTATCTATCTATCTATCTATCTATCATCTATCTATCTATCTATCTATCTATCTATCTATCTATCTATCTATCTATCTATCTGTCTGTCTGTCTGTCTGTCTGTCTGTCTGTCTGTCTATCTGCCTGTCTGTCTGTCTGTCTGTATCTTACTCTCAATCTATCAGCCTGTTTGTCTGTCTCTCTCTATCTATCTGTCCGTCAGTCTGTTTACCTCATTCCGTCTGTCCATCCGCCATTCCCCCTGTCTGTCAGTCTGTCCATCCAACCTCTCTCTTCCGGTCTGCACGCTGTAGGCCATGAGTTGGTAGCCCAGTGAGCTCACTGTCTTTGTACTTCCATGGTGCACCCGTAGCCATTCGCACGCTCGGCCTCAGTGAATATTTACAAGTTCCGAAACCACAATACTGCACACACTAGTGTTTTATTGGTGTCTCCATGGCAATGGTGGGGGGATGAAGGAAGGACAACACTAACACCGCCCCAAATTATTGTTGTTGATTTTTTGTGTGGAGAAAAACATCTTATCCTTACTGGGTGTTCACAAAAAGAATTCACAGGGAACGGTTGGCCGAGAAGTGTAAATCGCGAGACTGTCGACGTGAGGGTCTCAGGTTTCAGTCTCCATTGAGAACAAAGGGGAAACAGTTCTGGCCATTATTTGTCTGTTTATACAGTGGATTCCGCTTAATTGGGACACCGCTTAATTGGGACTGCCGCTTATTTGGGACAAATCTCAAAGAAACCAAACCAAGAAGCCAATAGTATAAATTTGTATGTTTAATTGGGACAGCCGCTTAATCGGGACAAAAAGCCTCGGTCCCGATGTGTCGCAATTAAGCGGAATCGGCTGTATAGGATCTAATAGATTTATATCTCATCATTTCTGATACTTTACCAGACAGACGTAGGCTATGGTTGTGTTACACAAAGGGCCCGCTTTGGAAAAAAAAGGCCAAAAAAAAGGCTGTTTGCAATTAACGGACAGATTTTTGGTATACAGATTCCCCCTTAAAACACAACGCACCACGCCTCTCTGAAACAGTTGATAGATCACTACGTATGTATGTGTAGAAGACACACAGCTCTATTTTACTACATAATTTACATTGCTAAACGATGGTTTATATGCAAAGTAGAAAAAAGGGGTGGGGGGGGGAGTCCTAATTTACGTTTCATTACACCCTTACTATATTTCTTCAATTAGTTTATTTTTACTTATACAGGTGGGTCGCTTAGACATAGTTTTCATGGTGGGTCGCGAAAGCAAAACAGTTGTTCTAGTGGGGTAGCGAAAGCAAAACAGTTGTTCTAGTGGGGTAGCGAAAGCAAAACAGTTGTTCTAGTGGGGTAGCGAAAGCAAAACAGTTGTTCTAGTGGGGTAGCGAATAGCGTAAAGTAAGAACCACTGAACTAAAGATACAAAAAACATTGACAACTGTACGGGCTCACCAGCAGCGTCTTATTGTCCAGCCTGTCCTTGCTGTGGTAGTGAAAGCTCCAGACCTCCGCCTCCACCCACGCGTTGTCCGTGTTGTTGCTGTCGTCCATGTATCCCCGGTGGACCAGGCTGCTGGTCAGACTGGACGTGGCCGGGATGGTGCGGCCCAGGATGCCGGACAGCAGGTCGCTCAGGACAAACTGACGGAAGAACTGAAAGGAAAACACAACAACGCGGTGCTGGTCAGTAGCGTAGGGATGGTACTGCGGGATACGCGGCCGCACAGGAGAGCGCCGAACAGGGAAGGGGCGTCGAAAGAGCGCTTTATAAAGTTTTTTGCACTTTTCTGATTGGGAGGAGGGCGCCAGTGAATCTGTAATTCTCACACGGCACCGCGAAATTCCAGCTTACGGCTCTGGTGTTGAGATGCACATACCCAGGCCATTGGACGGACACGATCTCTCAATGCTCTAACGCACTGCATTGCATTCATTTGGCAATCACTGTACAGGCAGTCTCTCTATTGTCTGTTAGATCAAAGTACGTATCTGTAACACCCACAGCTTTACTACTAACAAACGATCCACATTGTAGTAATGACCTATGTTATATGAATAGAAATATATATATATATATATATATATATATATATATATATATATATATATATATATATATATATTGATTATAGCCCTTTGAATATCATATATCAGTGGCTCTCAAAGTCAGGGTCGCATAGCACTTGTGGGTTGCGGACCAATTTCAGGTGAGTCTAATCACTGTAATGCAGGGTACCAAAGAAGGAGAGCGGAAGTAGTGGGTGGGGTGCGCTAAATGAAAATTGGAATGCGAATATTAAGAAATGGACTGACCATAATGTAGCGAATGTACTCGAAATCACACGACAATGGGAGGGGGGGGGGGAGAGAGAGAAACAGAGAAAGAGAGAGAGAGAAAGAGAGAGAGAGAAAGAGGGGGGATGGAGAGCCCCCCCCCCCCCACATACACACCCACCCCCGACTAAACTTGTTGAGGGATAAATGACTATGATGATTTCATTTTTGAAATCAAAATTTGAAAATTGGGCAAAAAATCGAAATGCATTGAAAGATACAAGTGACTCTGAAACTATTTCAGTGGTGCCCTTAAGCACGTGGCTTAACCTACATAGAGATTCAGGAATTGATTTAATATCTAGGAACCAATTTTAGACTATCTTTGGCTCTTGAAGAAAATTGCAGAGGAGGATTTAGACATGTCCGTCTCTTTCAATTTGACCTACTTATTGACTTGAATTCAATGTTTCTGCTTAAATCAAGCATGAATCTATACGCACATAGATATTTAAGAGACAAATATGTAATATGCATCATGTCATTCCTGTGTCATGTACGGGGGGGTGGGGATAAAACACTGTCTCGTATAAAGACCTCAAGAGACTCACTGACCTGTATCATGTCATCCTGGTCAAGCTGTGTTGTACTGGGCACATCTTTCTCCCCAAGTACGTCCCTCATAAACGCCTCGCAGATGACGTTGTACTTGCTGTTTTTACCACTGATGAAACCCTGAGACCACAGAGTGACCGAGAGAGTGAACAACAGAGAAACAAGCACCATTAACACTACACAGTATGACCACAGAGTGACCAACATAGGAAAAAACACCATTAGCACTACAAAGTATGACCCCAGAGCACTGGCGGCGGAACGAAATATTTTAAGGGGGGCAAGCCAAAATTCAAAGAGGGGGGGGGGCACAACAAAATATGACCGAAAGACAAATTTTACCCCCTTAATTCAATAATAGAATATAGTAATTCTGTAGCAAGTATTTAATCGATATTATTAAAAAATAATATATTAAAAAAAAATAAAAAGGAACATTGAGCACTTCTGTCGTCAACTGATTCGTAATGTCAGTTTGTTTACAAATTTATTAGTGAAATTTGATCAGAAAATAACTAATAATTATCATGAATGATGATGAACATGAAACTGAAACCGGAAACGAGAAACTCAATAAACAAAAAGTAATTTATGAAAAGAATAAATAATTGTATGTTCTTTAAAAATTACATTTGCCGTCATTCGGTAGATGGCAATACTTCTCTATACTTATAAGACGCATTTGCTGTCTATCTGTCTGTTCCCTTAAAACTCAAGATCCAGACAACCAAATAACGTGAAATTTGATACACGTACACAAAATTACATGGGGAAGGTTTTTAAAAAGGTTTCGTTCCATCTCAATGGGTACTTTAATTGTAATTAATTGTTTTGGATATCAAAGACATGAAAATTGGCAAACTTTTACCCCGATTTCAGGTTTTACGAGCTTCTCTCCCACATAGCTAACTTACTATTAATATGATCGATACGAGGAACCAGATATCTCATTACTTACTACATTATTACATTCCATTCCTTCATACATAGGAATTGTCGTCTTTTGCTACAGTCATGCCTAAGAGAGAGAGAGAGAGAGAGGCAGGGGTGGAGGGAGGGAGGGAAAGAGGGTGGAAGGGAGAGAGAGAGAGAGGGGAGGGAAAGAGGAGGGAAATAGGGAGGGAGGGAGAGAGAGAGGGATGGGGAGAGAGGGAGAGCGAGAGAGCGGGAGGGAAAGAGGGAGGGAGGGAGAGAGAGAGAAAGAGAGAGGGAGGGGAGATAGGGAGGGGAGAGAGAGAGGGGTAGGAAGGGAGGGAAATAGGGAAAGAGGGAGGGAGGGGGAAAGAGAGAGGGAGAGAGAGAGAGAGAGAGAGAGAGAGAGAAACTGCCAAAAATGTTGTGCATCAAATTGATTTAAGATAAATGTACCCTTTTATTGCATGCAAATAAACCCTTTTTTACGTGTCTTATTTTAAATCTTAATTGAACGTCAAAGTAAACTTCTCAACTTGCAACTAGTTTTAAAATATGCCACAACAGCTCTCAATAATGTGATTACTGTAAAATGTAAATTAATTATAATTTCTTTCAAATATCAAATTTAAGAAATAAATAAATTGAATTATGAAAATGAAAATGATACATATAAGCTCAAAAAAATTACAAAGTTAAAAATTTTTAGGGGGCAGACTGGAAATTCAAGGGGGGGGGGCGCCGCCACACCTTAAAGGTTTTAGGGGGCGCTGTCCCCCTGATCCGCCGCTCCGCCGCCATTGCTCCTGCATATTCCCATAAGCTGCCACATATTTCAATAAACTTCTACATATTCCCATAAGCTCCCCTATATTCCCATAGGCTCCAACATATTCCCATAAGCTCCCACATATTCCCATAAGCTCCTACACATTCCCATAAGCTCCTAATATTCCCATAAACTTCTACATATTCCCATAAGCTCCCACATATTCCCATAAGCTCCCAAATATTCCCATAGGCTCCAACATATTCCCATAAGCTCCCGCATATTCCCATAAGCTCCCAAATATTCCCATAAGCTCTTACAAATACCCATAAGCTCCTAATATTCCCATAAGCTCCTATTATTTTCATAAGCTCCCACATATTCCCATAAACTGCAACATATTCCCATAAGCTCCCACTTATTCCATATTCTCCCACATATTCTCATAAGCTCCCACATATTCCCATAAGCTCATAATATTCCCACAAGCTCAGACATAGTCCCATAAGCTCTTACATATTCCCATAAGCTCCCATATATTTTCAGAAGCTCCCACATATTCCCATAAGCTCCCATATATTTTCATAAGCTCCCATATATTTTCAAGAGCTCCCACATATTCCCATAAGCTCCCAAATATTCCCATAAGCTCCCACATATTCCCATAAGCTCCCATATATTTTCATAAGCTCCCACATATTCTCAAAAGCTCCGACATATTCCAATACCCTTCTTCATATTCCCATAATCTCATAATATTTTTTTCAGCTCCTATAATTTCCATAAGCTCCTACATATTCCCATAAGCTCCCACATATTCCCATAAGCTCCCACATATTCCCATAAGCTCCTACATATTCCCATAAGCTCCTATTATTTCCATAAGCTCCTACATATTCCCATAAGCTCCCACATATTCCCATAAACGCCCACATAATCCCATAAGCTCCTACATATTCCCATAAGCTCCTAATATTCTCATAAGCTCCTACATATTCCCATAAGCTCCTAATATTCCCTTAAGCTCCCACATATTCTTATAATCTCCCACATATTCCTATAAGCTCATACATATTCCCATAAGCTCCCATATATTCCCATAAGCTGCTACATATTCCCATAAGCTCCTATTATTTCCATAAGCTCATACATATTCCCATAATCTTCGATATAGCCCCATAAGCTCCTACATATTCCCAACAGCTCCCATATATTTTCATAAGCTCCCACATATTCTCATAAGCTCCGACATATTCCCATACCCTTCTTCATATTCCCATAAGCTCATAATATTCCTATCAGCTCCTATAATTTCCATAAGCTTCTACATAAACCCATAAACTCCCACATAATCCCATAAGCTCCTACATATTCCCATTATGCTCCTAATATTCTCATAAGCTCCTACATATTCCTATGAGCTCCGAATAGCGAAAACAAGCTCCCACATATTCTTATAATCTCCCACATATTCCTATAAGCTCATAAATATTCCCTTAAGCTCCCACATTTCCTCATAAGCTCCTACATATTCCAAGAAGCACATAATATTCCATAAACACCTACATATTTCCATAAGCTCCTACATTTTCCCATCAGCTCCCAAATATTTCCATTCTCTCTCTCTCTTTCTCTCTCTCTCTCGTTCTCTCTTTCTCTCTTCCCCCCCCCCTCTCTCTCTTTCCTTATCTCTCTTTTTCTATAATTGACATAGAGTTGAATCTACTTATGCATGGCAGTTAGTCATTGTATAGCAGATAATTAAAACGAAGCTTGACCTTACGTGGTTGAAACACAAAGCCTATAGTCCCATTTGCCAAATAATAATCAGTAGTAGAATCAATTAGCACATATTCCCATAAGCTCCTCCTTATTCCCATAAGATCCCGCATATTCCCATAAGCTCCTATATATTACAATAAGCTACTACATATTATCATAAGCTCCCTAATATTCCCATTAGCTCCTACATATTCCCATAAAATGCTACAGATTCCCAGAAGCTCCTACATATTCCCATAAGCTCCTATTATTTCCATAAGCTCCTACATATTCACATAAGCTCCCACATATTCCCATTAACTCCCACATAATCACATAAGCTCCTACATATTCCCATAAGCTCCTAATATTCTCATAAGCTCCTACATATTCCCATAAGCTCCTAATATTCCCATAAGCTCCCACATTTTCTTATAATCTCCCACATATTCCTATAAGCTCATACATATTCCCATAAGCTCCCACATATTCCCATAAGCTCTTATTATTTCCATAAGTCTCTATAAAAAAATAGTCTGGGGAATTCCAAAATTATAGAAACTAAAAAGAGACAATGTATGTTAAATGAGAGTATGTTTGGTGCGCATTTTGTTCATCAAATGAATCTTTCTTGAATAAAAATGAAATGCAGCGGAATTCTAAACACAACAAGTATTTCTTATTAATGAATTAAGATTTTTAAATGATATTGAGTAGTGTGCGCAAATTATGTTTAATAGTCGGGGGTTGTGTTTGTTAAGCTTCTGTACCCATAATGAGGATTATTTTCTTTGGTATGAATTATATAAAAAGCTATTTTTTTTTACATAGACTGATTATTAACGCGCTCAATTATATATTACCGAGTTGGTTGGGATAGGTGTGGGAATAAACCAAATGGTTGCGGAAAGGGGGGGAGAAGTCCAGCAGACGATTCAAGATGCAACACCGCTGTTTTATTAACCTCACGTCTCTCTTTTTTTTTTAAATACGTCATATTAAACATGGGGGTGTAGGGTTGGGAAAGGAGTGTTTAACGGGGGGGGGGGGAGGTAGGGAGGAGTGTCACGTGGTATTGTTAACATGGTGAACATGCAGTTATACTAAATGCCCCTTTTTGTAATTTTATACATTGAGACCCACTGCCATTCGGGCATGTCTGGAGTGGAAGGGGGTTGGCGGGCGGGGGAGGGAAGGATGAGAGTGGGACTAAGTGAAAGAAAATGGATACATTATTAAAAAAAAAGAACTATTGAGAAAGAGTCCTTTAAAATATTATGAATGAATAAAGATTAGTTAATGATATGGTGTTGGGAGCGCATCATAATTTTAAACTCCAACTGCTGCCGAATAGCCGGTCCGCGTACCGGGCCTGTTCAGCTAGTATTCCCATAAGCTCCCACATATTCCCATAAGCTCCTACATATTCCCATAAGCTCCTAATATTCCCACAGGCTCCTAAATATTCCCATAAGCTCCTACCTATTCTCCTAAGCTCCCAAATATCCCCATACACTTAATATTCCCATAAGCACCCACAGATTTCCATAAGCTCCTACATTTTTCCATAAGCTCCCAGATATTCCCATAAGCGCCTACATATTCCCATTAGCTCCTAATATTCCCATAAGCTCCTACATATTCCAAAAAGCTCCTACATATTCCCATAAGCTCCTACATATTCCCTTAAGCTCCTACATATTCCGATAAGCTCCTACATATTCCCATAAGCAACTTATATTCCCATATACACCTGCATATTTCCATAAGCTACTACATTTTCCCATAAGCTCTCAAATATTCCCATTCTCTCTCTCTCTCTCTCTCTCTCTCTCTTTCCTTATCTTTCTTTTTTGATAATTGACATAGAGTTGAATCAACATATGCAGGCAGTTGATCATTGTATACCAGAAAATTAAAACGAAGCTTATAGTCTGTTTCAAATATTGATAAATAGGAGTAGAATTTACTGATGCGTGAACATTTGACCTTACGTGGTTGAATCACAAAGCCTATAGTCACATTCTCAATATGATAATCAGTAGTAGAATCAATTGACACATATTCCCATAAGCTCCCACTTATTCCCATAAGATCCTACATATTCCCTTAAGCTCCTACATATTCCCATAAGCTCCTACTTATTCCCATAAGCTCCTACATATTCACATAAGCTCCTACATATTCTCATGAGCTCCCACATATTCCCATAAGCTCCTACATGTTCCCATAAGATCCAAAAATTTCCCATAAGCTCCTACATATTCTCCTAAGCTCCCAAATATCCCCATACACTTAATATTCCCATAAGCACCCACATATTTCCATAAGCTCCTACATTTTTCCATAAGCTCCCAGATATTCCCATAAGCGCCTACATATTCCCATTAGCTCCTAATATTCCCATAAGCTCCTACATATTCCAAAAAGCCCCTACATATTCCCATAAGCTCATAATATTCCCATAAGCTCCTACATATTCCCATAAGCTCCTACATATTCCCATAAGCAACTTATATTCCCATATACACCTGCATATTTCCATAAGCTCCTACATTTTCCCATAAGCTCTCAAATATTCCCATTCTCTCTCTCTCTCTCTCTCTCTCTCTCTCTCTCTCTCTCTCTCCTTATCTTTCTTTTTTGATAATTGACATAGAGTTGAATCTACATATGCAGGCAGTTGATCATTGTATACCAGAAAATTGAAACGAAGCTTATAGTCTGTTTCAAATATTGATAAATAGGAGTAGAATTTACTGATGCGTGAACATTTGACCTTACGTGGTTGAATCGCAAAGCCTATAGTCCCATTCGCCAAATAATAATCAGTAGTAGAATCAATTAGCATATATTCCCATAAGCTCCCACTTATTCCCATAAGATCCTACATATTCCCTTAAGCTCCTACATATTCCCATAAGCTCCTAATGTTCCCATAAGCTCCTACATATTCACATAAGCTCCTACATATTCTCATGAGCTCCCACATATTCCCATAAGCTCCTAAATGTTCCCATAAGATCCAAAAATTTCCCATAAGCTCCTACATATTCCCATAAGCACCTAATTTTCCCATAAGCACATATATATTTACGTAAGCCCCTACATATTCCCATAAGCTCCCAGATCTTTCCATAAGCTTTTAAATATTACCATAAGCTCCTAATATTCCCATAAGCTCCTACATATTCCCATAAGCTCCTACATATTCCCATAAGCTCCCACATATTCCCATAAGCTCCTACATATTCATTTAAGCTCCTAATATTCCCATAAGCTCCTACATATTCCCATAAGCTCCCACATATTCCCATAAGCTCCCACATATTTCCATAACCTCCTACATATTCCAAAAAGCTCTTAATATTCCCATAAGTAGCCACATATTCCTATAAGCTCATACATATTCCCATAAGCACCTACATATTTCCATAAGCTCCTACATATTCCCATAAGTTCCTTCATATTCCCATAAGCTCCCGCATATTCTCATAAGTTCCCATTTATTTTATTTCTCTCTCTCTCTCTCTCTCTTTTTCCTTTAATTTTCTTTTTTTTTGTTGATAATTGACATAGCGTTGAATCTACTTATGCATGGCAGTTGATCATTGTATAGCAGAAAATTGAAACGAAGCTTATAGTCTGTTTCAAATATTGAAAAATAGGAGTAGAATTTACTGATGCGTGAAAATTTGACCTTACGTGGTTGAATCACAAAGCCTATAGTCACATTTGCAAAATAATAATCAGTAGTAGAATCAATGGGCACATATTCCCATAATCTCCGACTTATTCCCATAAGCTCCTACATATTCCCATAAGCTCCTACATATTCCCATAAGCTCCTTTATATTCCTTTAAGCTCCTAATATTCCCATAAGCTCCCACATATTGTCATAAACTCCTACATGATCCCATATTCCCATTCTCTCTTTCTCGTTCTCTTTCTCTCTCTCAATCACTCTCACTGTCTCTCTCTCTCTCTCTCTCTCTCTCTCTCTTTCCTTATCTTTCATTTTTGATAATTGACATAGAGTTGAATCTACATATGCAAGGCAGTTGATCATTGTATAGCAGAAAATTGAAACGAAGCTTATAGTCTGTTTCAAATATTGAAAAATAGGAGTAGAATTTACTGATGCGTGAACGTTTAACCTTACGTGAGTGAATCACAAAGCCTATAGTCACAATCTCAAAATGATAATCAGTAGTAGAATCAATTGACACATATTCCCATAAGCTCCCACTTATTCCCATAAGCTCCCAGATATTTCCATAAGCTCCTACATATTCCCATAAGCTCCTAATATTCCCATAAGCTCCCATATATTCCCATAAGCTCCTGCGTATTCTCATCAGCTCCTACATATTCCTATAAGCTCCTGCGTATTCTCATAAGCTCCAACATATTCCGATAAGCTCAAAAATATTCCCATTCTTTCTCTCTTTTACTCCTTATTTCGCACTTTATCTCTCCTTCTCTGTCTCTCTTTCTCTTTCACTTTCTCTCTCTCTCTCTCTCTCTCTGTATATATTAACATATATATAAATTTATATATATATATATATATATATATATATATATATATCTCACTTCTTCCTATAAGCTCCCGCATATTCCCATAATCTCCCGCATTCTCTCTCTCTCTCCCTCCCTCTCTCTCTCATTCCTTATCTTTCTTTTTTGATAATCGACTTAGAATTGAACATACTTATGCATGGCAGTTGATCATTGTATAGAAGAAAATTGAAACGAAGCTTATAGTCTGTTTCAAATATTGAAAAAAAGAAGTAGAATTTACTGATGCGTAAAAATTTGACCTTACTTGGTTGAAACATAAAGCCTATAGTCCCATTCGTAAAAAAATAATCAGTAGTCGAATCAATTAGCACATATTCCCATAAGCTCCTACTTATTCCCATAAGATCCTACATATTACCTTAAGCTCCTACATATTCCCATAAGCTCCTAATGTTCCAATATGCTCCTACATATTCAGATAAGTTCCTACATATTCTCATGAGCTCCCACATATTTCCATAAGCTCCTACATGCTCCCATAAGATCCAAAAAATTCCCATAAGCTCCTACATATTCCCATAAGGATCTAATTTTCCCATAAGCACATATATATTTACGTAAGCCCCTACATATTCCCATAAGCTTTCAGATATTCCCATAAGCTCCTAAATATTACCATAAGCTCCTAATATTCCCATAAGCTCCTACATATTCCCATAAGCTCCTACATATTCCCATAATCTCCTACAGATTCCCATAGGCTTCTTCATATTCCCATAAGCTCCCACATATTCCCATAAGCTCCCTCATATTCCTATAAGCTCCTAATATTCCCATAAGCTGCAACATATTTCCATAAGCTCCCAAATATTCCCATAAGCTCCTACATATTACCAAAAGCACCTAATATTCCCATATACACCTGTATATTTCCATAACTTCCTACATTTTCCCATAAGCTCCCAAATATTCCCATTCTTTCTCCCTCTCTCGTTTTCTCTCTCTCTCTCTCTCTCTCTCTCTTTCCTTATCTTTCTTTTTTGAAAATTGACATAGAGTTGAATCTACTTATGCATGGCAGTTGATCATTGTATAGCAGAAAATTGAAAGGAAACTTATAGTCTGTTTCAAATATTGAAAAAAAGAAATAGAATTTATTGATGCGTAAAAATTTGACCTTACGTGGTTGAAACATAAAGCCTATAGTCCCTTTCGTCAAATAAAAATCAATTAGCACATATTCCCATATGCTCCTACTTATTCCCATAAGATCCTACATATTCCCATAAGCTCCTACGTATTCCCATAAGCTCCTAATATTCCCGTAAGCTCCTAATTATTCACATAAGCTCCTTCATATTCTCATGAGCGCCCACATATTCCCATAACCTCCTACATGTTCCCATAAGCTCCGACATATTCCCGTAAGCACATATATATTTACGTAAGCCCTTACATATTTCCATAAGCTCCCAGATCTTTCCATAAGCTTTTAAATATTACCATATGATCCTAATATTCCCATAAGCTCCTACACATTCCCATAAGCTCCTACATATTCCCATAAACTCCTTCATATTCTCATAAGCTCCCACATATTCCCATAAGCTCCTACATATTCCTTTAAGCTCCTAATAAACCCATAAGCTTCTACGCATTCCCATAAGCTCCCACATATTCCCATAAGCTCCCACATATTTCCATAACCTCCTACATATTCCAAAAAGCTCCTAATATTCCCATAAGCACCCTCATATTTCCATAAGCTCCTTCATATTCCCATAAACTCCCGCATAGTCTCATAAGTTCCCATTTTTTTTTAATTCTCTCTCTCTCTCTCTCTCTCTTTCTCTCTCTTTCTCTCTCTCTCTCTCTTTTTCCTTATCTTTCTTTTTCGATAATTGACATAGAATTGAATCTACTTATGCATGGCAGTTGATCATTGTATAGTAGAAAATTGAAAGGAAAATTTATAGTCTTTTTCAAATATTGAAAAAAAGAAGTAGAGTTAATTGATGCGTAAAAATTTGACCTTACGTGGTTGAAACATAAAGCCTATAGTCCCTTTCGCCAAATAATATTCAGTAGCAGAATCAATTAGCACATATTCCCATTAGATCCTACTTATTCCCATAAGATCCTCCATAATACCATAAGCTCCTACATATTCCCATAAGCTCCTACTTATTCCCATAAGCTCCTACATATTCACATATGCTCCTACATATTCTCATGAGCTTCCACATACTCCCATAAGCTCCTACATGTTCCCAGATAATAAAAAAAATCCTTATAAGCTCCTACATATTCACATAAGCACCTAATTTTCCCATAAGCACATATATATTTACGTATGTCCCTACATATTCCCATAAGCTCCCAGATATTCCCATAAGCTCCTCAAAATTACCCTAAGCTCTTAATATTCCCTTAAGCTCCTACATATTCCCATAATCTCCTACAGATTCCCATAAGCTTCTTTATATTCCCATAAGCTCCCACATATTCACATAAGCTCCTACATATTCATTTAAGCTCCTAATATTCCCATAAGCTCCTACATATTCCCATAAGCTCCTACATGATTCCATAAGCTCCCACAAATTCCCATAAGCTCCTTCATATTCCCATAAGCACCTAATATTCCCATAAGCACCTATATATTTCAATAAGCTCCTACATGACCCCATAATCTCCCAGATATTCCCATTAGCTTCCAGATAATCCCGTAAGCTCCAAAATATTCCCATAAGCTCCCAATATTCCCATAAGCTCCTACATATTCCCATAAGCTCCGAATATTGCCATTCTCTCTCTCTCTCGTTCTCTCTCTCTCTCTCTTTCTCTTTCCTTATCTTTCATTTTTGATAATTGACATAGAGTTGAATCTACTTATGCATGGCAGTTGATCATTGTATAGCAGAAAATTGAAAGGAAACTTATAGTCTGTTTCAAATATTGAAAAAAAGAAATAGAATTTATTGGTGCGTAAAAATTTGACCTTACGTGGTTGAAACATAAAGCCTATAGTCCCTTTCGCCAAATAATAATCAGTAGTAGAATAAATTAGCACATATTCCCATATGCTCCTACTTATTCCCATAATATCCTACATATTCCGATAAGCTCCTACATATTCCCATAAGCACCTAAATTTCCCGTAAGCACATATATATTTACGTAAGCCCCTACATATTCCCATAAGCTCCCAGATCTTTCTAAAAGCTTTTAAATATTACCAAAAGGTCCTAATATTCCCATTAGCTCCTACACATTCCCATAAGCTCCTACATATTCCCATAAACTCTCGCATAGTCTCATAAGTTCCCATTTATTTTAATTCTCTCTCTCTCTTTCTCTCTCTCTCTCTCTCTCTCTCTCTCTCTCTTTCCTTATCTTTCTTTTTTGATAATTGACATATAATCGAATCTACTTATGCATGGCAGTTGATCATTGTATAGCAGAAAATTGAAAGGAAACTTATAGTCTTTTTCAAATATTGAAAAAAAGAAGTAGAATTTATTGATGCGTAAAAATTTGACCTTACGTGGTTGAAACATAAAGCCTATAGTCCCTTTCGCCAAATAATAATCAGTAGCAGAATCAATTAGCACATATTCCCATTAGATCCTACTTATTCCCATAAGATCCTCCATATTACCATAAGCTCCTACATATTCCCATAAGCTCCTACTTATTCCCATAAGCTCCTACATAATCACATATGCTCCTACATATTCTCATGAGCTTCCACATATTCCCATAAGCTCCTACATGTTCCCAGAAGATCCAAAAAATTCTTATAAGCTCCTACATATTCACATAAGCACCTAATTTTCCCATAAGCACATATATATTTACGTATGTCCCTACATATTCCCATAAGCTCCCAGATATTCCCATAAGCTCCTAAAAATTACCCTAAGCTCTTAATATTCCCTTAAGCTCCTACATATTCCCATAATCTCCTACAGATTCCCATAAGCTTCTTTATATTCCCATAAGCTCCCACATATTCACATAAGCTCCTACATATTCATTTAAGCTCCTAATATTCCCATAAGCTCCTACATATTCCCATAAGCTCCTACATGATTCCATAAGCTCCCACAAATTCCCATATGCTCCTTCATATTCCCATAATCACCTAATATTCCCATAAGCACCTATATATTTCAATAAGCTCCTACATGATCCCATAATCTCCCAGATATTCCCATAAGCTTCCAGATAATCCCGTAAGCTCCAAAATATTCCCATAAGCTCCCAATATTCCCATAAGCTCCTACATATTCCCATAAGCTCCCAATATTGCCATTCTCTCTCTCCCGTTCTCTCTCTCTCTCTCTTTCTCTCTCTTTCCTTGTCTTTTTTTTTTTGGATAATTGACATAGAGTTGAATCTACTTATGCATGGCAGTTGATCATTGTATAGCAGAAAATTGAAACGAAGCTTATAGTCTGTTTCAAATATTGACAAATAAGAGTAGAATTTACTGATGCATGAAAATTTGACCTTACGTGGTTGAATCACAAAGCCTATAGTCACATTTGCAAAATAATAATCAGTAGTAGAATCAATTGGCACATATTCCCATAAGCTCCTACTTATTCCCATAAGCTCCCACATATTCCCATAAGCTCCCAAATATTCCCATAAGCTCCTACATATTCATTTAAGCTCCTAATATTCCCATAAGCTCCTACATATTCCCATAAACTCAGACATGATCCCACATTCCCATTCTATCTTTCTCGTTCTCTCTCTCTCTCTCTCTCTCTCAATCTCTCTCTCTCTCTCTCTCTCTTTCTCTTTCCTTATCTTTCATTTTTGATAATTGACATAGAGTTGAATCTACATATGCATGGCAGTTGATCATTGTATAGCAGAAAATTGAAAGGAAACTTATAGTCTGTTTCAAATATTGAAAAAAAGAAATAGAATTTATTGGTGCGTAAAAATTTGACCTTACGTGGTTGAAACATAAAGCCTATAGTCCCTTTCGCCAAATAATAATCAGTAGTAGAATAAATTAGCACATATTCCCATATGCTCCTACTTATTCCCATAATATCCTACATATTCCCATAAGCTCCTTCATATTCCCATAAGCACCTAATATTCCCATAAGCACCTATATATTTCAATAAGCTCCTACATGATCCCATAATCTCCCAGATATTCCCATAAGCTTCCAGATAATCCCGTAAGCTCCAAAATATTCCCATAAGCTCCCAATATTCCCATAAGCTCCTACATATTCCCATAAGCTCCCAATATTGCCATTCTCTCTCTCTCGTTCTCTCTCTCTCTCTCTTTCTCTCTCTTTCCTTGTCTTTTTTTTTTGGATAATTGACATAGAGTTGAATCTACTTATGCATGGCAGTTGATCATTGTATAGCAGAAAATTGAAACGAAGCTTATAGTCTGTTTCAAATATTGACAAATAAGAGTAGAATTTACTGATGCGTGAAAATTTGACCTTACGTGGTTGAATCACAAAGCCTATAGTCACATTTGCAAAATAATAATCAGTAGTAGAATCAATTGGCACATATTCCCATAAGCTCCTACTTATTCCCATAAGCTCCCACATATTCCCATAAGCTCCCAAATATTCCCATAAGCTCCTACATATTCATTTAAGCTCCTAATATTCCCATAAGCTCCTACATATTCCCATAAACTCAGACATGATCCCACATTCCCATTCTATCTTTCTCGTTCTCTCTCTCTCTCTCTCTCTCAATCTCTCTCTCTCTCTCTCTCTTTCTCTTTCCTTATCTTTCATTTTTGATAATTGACATAGAGTTGAATCTACATATGCATGGCAGTTGATCATTGTATAGCAGAAAATTGAAAGGAAACTTATAGTCTGTTTCAAATATTGAAAAAAAGAAATAGAATTTATTGGTGCGTAAAAATTTGACCTTACGTGGTTGAAACATAAAGCCTATAGTCCCTTTCGCCAAATAATAATCAGTAGTAGAATAAATTAGCACATATTCCCATATGCTCCTACTTATTCCCATAATATCCTACATATTCCCATAAGCTCCTACATATTCCCATAAGCACCTAATTTTCCCGTAAGCACATATATATTTACGTAAGCCCCTACATATTCCCATAAGCTCCCAGATCTTTCTAAAAGCTTTTAAATATTACCAAAAGGTCCTAATATTCCCATAAGCTCCTACACATTCCCATAAGCTCCTACATATTCCCACAAACTCCTTCATATTTCCATGAGCTCCCACATATTGCCATAAGCTCCTACATATTCCTTTAAGCTCCTAATATTCCCATAAGCTCGTACATATTCCCATAAGCTCCCACATATTCCCATAAGCTCCCACATATTTCCATAACCTCCTACATATTCCAAAAAACTCCTAATATTCCCATAAGCACCCACACATTCCCATAAACTCCTACAAATTACCATAAGCACCCTCATATTTCCATAAGCTCCTACATATTCCCATAAACTCTCGCATAGTCTCATAAGTTCCCATTTATTTTAATTCTCTCTCTCTCTTTCTCTCTCTCTCTCTCTCTCTCTCTCTCTCTCTTTCCTTATCTTTCTTTTTTGATAATTGACATATAATCGAATCTACTTATGCATGGCAGTTGATCATTGTATAGCAGAAAATTGAAAGGAAACTTATAGTCTGTTTCAAATATTGAAAAAAAGAAGTAGAATTTATTGATGCGTAAAAATTTGACCTTACGTGGTTGAAACATAAAGCCTATAGTCCCTTTCGCCAAATAATAATCAGTAGCAGAATCAATTAGCACATATTCCCATTAGATCCTACTTATTCCCATAAGATCCTCCATATTACCATAAGCTCCTGCATATTCCCATAAGCTCCTACTTATTCCCATAAGCTCCTACATATTCACATATGCTCTTACATATTCTCATGAGCTTCCACATATTCCCATAAGCTCCTACATGTTCCCAGAAGATCCAAAAATTCTTATAAGCTCCTACATATTCACATAAGCACCTAATTTTCCCATAAGCACATATATATTTACGTATGTCCTTACATATTCCCATAAGCTCCCAGATATTCCCATAAGCTCCTAAAAATTACCCTAAGCTCTTAATATTCCCTTAAGCTCCTACATATTCCCATAATCTCCTACAGATTCCCATAAGCTTCTTTATATTCCCATAAGCTCCCACATATTCACATAAGCTCCTACATATTCATTTAAGCTCCTAATATTCCCATAAGCTCCTACATATTCCCATAAGCTCCTACATGATTCCGTAAGCTCCCACAAATTCCCATAAGCTCCTTCATATTCCCATAAGCACCTAATATTCCCATAAGCACCTATATATTTCAATAAGCTCCTACATGATCCCATAATCTCCCAGATATTCCCATAAGCTTCCAGATAATCCCGTAAGCTCCAAAATATTCCCATAAGCTCCCAATATTCCCATAAGCTCCTACATATTCCCATAAGCTCCCAATATTGCCATTCTCTCTCTCTCGTTCTCTCTCTCTCTCTCTCTCTCTTTCCTTGTCTTTTTTTTTGGATAATTGACATAGAGTTGAATCTACTTATGCATGGCAGTTGATCATTGTATAGCAGAAAATTGAAACGAAGCTTATAGTCTGTTTCAAATATTGACAAATAAGAGTAGAATTTACTGATGCGTGAAAATTTGACCTTACGTGGTTGAATCACAAAGCCTATAGTCACATTTGCAAAATAATAATCAGTAGTAGAATCAATTGGCACATATTCCCATAAGCTCCCACTTATTCCCATAAGCTCCCACATATTCCCATAAGCTCCCAAATATTCCCATAAGCTCCTACATATTCATTTAAGCTCCTAATATTCCCATAAGCTCCTACATATTCCCATAAACTCAGACATGATCCCACATTCCCATTCTATCTTTCTCGTTCTCTCTCTCTCTCTCTCTCTCTCTCAATCTCTCTCTCTCTCTCTCTCTCTCTCTCTCTCTCTCCTTATCTTTCTTTTTTGATAATTGACTAAGAGTTGAATCTATTTATGCATGGCAGTTGATCATTGTATAGAAGAAAATTGAAACGAAGCTTATAGTCTGTTTCAAATATTGAAAGATAGGAGTAGAATTTACAGATGCGTAAAAATTTGACCTTACGTGGTTGAAACACAAAGCCTATAGTCCCATTCGCAAAAAAATAATCAGTAGTAGAATCAATTAGCACATATTCCCATAAGCTCCTACCTATTCCCATATGATCCTACATATTCCCATAAGCTCCTACATATTCACATAAGCTCCTAATATTGCCATAAACTCCTACATATTCCCATAAGCTCCTACATATTCCCATAAGCTCCCGAAAATTCCCATAGCCTCTTACATATTCCCATAAGCACCCAATTTTCCCATAAGCACCTATATATAGTTCCATAAGCTCCTTCATTTTCCCAGAAGCTCCCTCATAATTCCATAAGCTCCTGCTTATTCTCATAAGCTCCCACATATTTCCATAAGCTCCATTATATTCCGATAAGCTCAAAAATATTCCCATTCTCTCTCTCTTTTTCTCCTCATTTTGCACTTTATCTCTCCTTCTCTGTCTCCCTCTCTCTCTCTCTCTCTCTGTATATTTAAACATATATATAAATTTATATATATATATTTATTTATATCTCACTTCTTCCTATAAGCTCCCGCATATTCCCATAAGCTCCCGCATTCTCTCTCTCTCCCTCTCTCTCTCTCTCTCTCTCTCTCTTTCCTTATCTTTCTTTTTTGATAATTGACTTAGAGTTGAATCTACTTATGCATGGCAATTGATCATTGTATAGAAGAAAATTGAAATGAAGCTTATAGTCTGTTTCAAATATTGAAAGATAGGAGTAGAATTTACAGATGCGTAAAAATTTGACCTTAAGTGGTTGAAACATAAAGCCTATAGTCCCATTCGCAAAATAATAATCAGTAGTTGAATCAATTGGCACATATTCCCATAAGATCCTACTTATTCCCATAAGCTCCCACATATTCCCATAAGCTCCCACATATTCCCATAAGCTCCTAATACTTCCCATAAGCTCCAACATATTTCTATAAGCTCCCAAATATTCCCATAAGCTCCCACATAATCCCATAAGCTCCTACATATTCCCTTAAACTCCTAATTTTCCCATAAGCTCCTACATATTCCCATAAGCACCTAATATTCCCATATACACCTGCATATTTCAATAAGCTCTTACATTTACCCATAAGCTCCAAAAAATTCTCATTTTCTCTCTATCGTTCTCTCTCTCTCTCTCTCTCTCTCTCTCTTTCATTATCTCTTTTTTTCGATAATTTACAAAGAGTTGAATCTACTTATACATGACTGTTTATCATTGTATAGCAGAAAATTGAAACGAAGCTTAAAGTCTGTTTCAAATATTGAAAAATAGAAGTAGAATTTACTGATGCGTAAAAATTTGACCTTACGTGGTTGAAACACAAAGTCTATAGTCCCATTCGCCAAATATAAATCAGTAGTAGAATCAATTGGCAGATATTCCCATAAGCTCCTACTTATTCCCATATGCTCCCACATCTTCCCATAAGATTCCACATATTCCCATAAGCTCCTAATATTCCCATAAGCTCCCACATAATCCCATAAGCTCCTACATATTCCGTTAAGCTCCTAAAATTTCCATAATCTCCTTCATATTCCCATAAGCTCCTTCATATTCCAATAAGCACCTAATATTCCGATATACACCTGCATATTTCCATAAGCTCCTACATTTTCCCATAAGCTCCCAAATATACCCATTCTCTCTCTCTCGCCTCTCTCTCTCCCTCTTTCCTTATCTTTTTTTTTTGATAATTATCATAGATTTGAATCTACTAATGCATGGCAGTTGATCATTGAATAGCCGAAAATTGAAACGAAGCTTATAGTCTGTCACAAATATTGAAAAAAAGAAGTAGAATTTACTGATGCGTAAAAATTTGACCTTACGTGGTTGAAACATAAAGCCTATAGTCCCATTCGCCAAAAAATAATTAGTAGTAGAATCAATTAGCACATATTCCCATAAGCTTCTACTTATTCCCATAAGATCCTACATATTCCCATAAGCTCTTAATATCCCCATAAGCTCCTACATATTTCCATAAGCTCCCACATATTCCCATATGCTCCTACATGATCCCATAAGCTCCCAAAAATTCCCATAAGCTCCTACATATTCCCATAAGCACCCACATAGTGCCATAAACTCCTAAATGATCCTATATTCCCATTCACTCTTTCTCGTTCTCTCTTTCTCTCTCTCTCTCTCTCTCTCTCTCTCTCTCTCACTATCTCTCTCTCTCTCTCTCTCTTTCCTTATCTTTCTGTTTTGATAATTGACATAGTGTTGAATCTACATATGCATGGCAGTTGATCATTGTATAGCAGAAAATTGAAACGAAGCTTATAGTCTGTTTCAAATATTGAAAAATAGGAGTAGAATGTACTGATGCATAAAAATTTGACCCTACGTGATTGAAAATAAACACACAGCCTATAGTCCCATTCGCCAAATAATACACAGTAGTAGAATCGATTGGCACATATTCCCATAAGCTCCCACTTATTCCCATAAGCTGCCATATATTCCCATAAGCACCTAATTTTCCCATAAGCACCTATATATTTCCATAAGCCCCCACACATTCCCATAAGCTCCCAGACATTCCCATAAGATCCAATATATTCCCATATGCTCCTAAATATTACCATAAGCTCCTAATAATCCCATAAGCTCATAGATATTCCCATAAGCTCCTACATATTCCCCTAAGCTCTTTCATATTCCCATAAGCTTACAGATAATGCCATAAGCTCCTACATATTCCCATAATCTCCCAATATTCCCATTCTCTCTCTCTCTCTCTCTCTCTCTCTCTCTCTCTCTCTCTCTCTCTCTCTTTCTCTTTCCTTATCTTTCTTTTTTGATAATTGACATAGAGTTGAATCTACTTATGCATGGCAGTTGATCATTGTATAGCAGAAAATTGAAACGAAGCTTATAGTCTGTTTCAAATATTGAAAAATAGGAGTAGAATTTACTGATGCGTGAAAATTTGAACTTACGTGGTTGAAACATAAAGCCTATAGTCCCATTCGCCAAATAATAATCAGTAGTAGAATCAATTAGCACATATTCCCATAAGCTCCTACCTATTCCCATATGATCCTACATATTCCCATTAGCTCCTACATATTTCCATAAGCTCCTAATATTGCCATAAACTCCTACATATTCTCACAAGCTCCCACATAATCCCATAAGCTCCTACATATTACCAAAAGCTCCCAAAAATTCCCATAGCCTCTTACATATTCCCATAAGCACCCAATTTTCCCATTCGCCAAATAATACACAGTAGTAGAATCAATTGGCACATATTCCCATTAGCTCCCACTTATTACCATAAGCTGCCACATATTTCCATAAGCTCCTACATATTCCCATAAGCTCCCATATATTCCCATATGCTCCTACATATTCCGATAAGCTCAAAAATATTCGCATTTTCTCTCTCTTTTTCATAATGCCTATTTGGCTATTGGTCATAGAGGACGGGACAGAATGTTGAAAGAACTATCACCCAAATACAAGAACATTACACGTCATAATATTGAACTGTGTGTTAACCTTTGTGAACCTTGCCAGAAAAAACAAAGAGGCGTCAAAAAAGACATTGTTGTCAAGCCAATGGTTATTTTAGAATTCAACTCCCGTTTTCAGGTCGATCTCATCGACTTTCAATCTCATCCTGATGGGGAATACAAGTTTATAATGGTGTATCAAGATCATCTAACCAAGTTCGTGGTTCTCAGGACCCTGAAGACAAAGATGGCAGAAGAAGTAGCATACAGCTCGTAGACGTATTACCTTGCTTGGTGCTCCAACAATTCTACAGTCCGATATCGGCAGAGAATTTGCAAACAGTGTGGTAAGCACCTTAAAAGAGTACTAGCCCACCTTGAAGATCATTCATGGTAAGCCGCGCTACTCACAAAGCCAGTGGAGCGTCGAAAGAGCTAACCAGGACATCGAAAATATGTTGTGTGCTTGGATGCAAGATGGAAAAACTGGCCGCTGGAGTGAGGGGTTACGGTTCGTGCAACTCATGAAGAACAGAGCTTTCCATTCTGGGATTAAAATATCACCATACGAGGCACTCTTTGTCTGCAAAGCTAAAATATGCCTCACAACGTCGTCCATACCTGACGATATTTTACAAGATATGGAAACAGAGGAAGACCTCGAAAAAAGAATACAGAACATACAAACAACACAAGAGAAGATAGACAGAGATGAAGGAATGCAAGAGACAGCCCTTTCTGCAGAAGACATGCATGAGGATGCAAACCATGATTGAAAAGTAGGCACAATTTAAAATTTTTATACTTCGCCAAAATGACACTAGTCATTCTATACAATGCCTAGGCATTGTATAGAATGCCTAGGAAAAGTATGCACAATTTAAAAATTTTATACTTTGCCTAAAACGACCAGGCATTCTATACATTGCTTAGGCATTCTATAGAATCCCGACATTCCACACTTTGCCGGTAACATATATAAAGATATATATAAATATATATATATATATATATATATATATATATATATATATATATATATATATATTTATATCTCACTTCTTCCAATAAGCTCCCGCATATTCCCGGTATATATATATATATATATATATATATATATATATATATATATATATATGTATTTATATCTCACTTCTTCCTATAAGCTACGGCATATTCCCATAAGCTCCCGCACTCTCTCTCTCTCTCCTCCTCTCTCTCTCTCTCTCTCTCTTTCCTTATCTTTCTTTTTTGATAATTGACATAGAGTTGAATCTACTTATGCATGGCATTTGATCATTGTTTAGAAGAAAATTGAAATGAAGCTTATAGTCTGTTTCAAATATTGAAAAATAGGAGTAGATTTTACTGATGCGTAAAAATTTGACCTTACTTGGTTTAAACACAAAGCCTATATTACCATTCGCCAAAAAATAATCAGTAGTAGAATCAATTGGCACATATTCCCATAAGCTCCCACTTATTCCCATAAACTGCCACATATTTCCATAAGCTCCTACATATTCCAATAAGCTCATAATATTCACATAAGCTCCCCCATATTCCCATAAGCTCCTGCATATTCTCATAAGCTCCCATATATTCTCATAAGCTACTACATATTCCGATAAACTCAAAAATATTCCCATTCTCTCTCTCTCTCTTTTTCTCCTTATTTCGCAGGGAGGGAGGGAGAGAAAGAGAGGGAGAGAGGGTGGGGAGAGAGAGGGAGAGAGGGAGGGGAGAGAGAGGGGGACGGAGGGAAAGAGGGGAAAGAGGGAGGGAGGGGGAAAGAGAGAGAAGGAGAGAGAGAGAGAGAGAGAGAGAGAAACTGCCAAAATTGTTGTGTATCACATTGCTTTAAGATAAATGTACCCTTTTATTGCATGCAAATAAACCCTTTTTTACGCGTCTTATTTTAAATCTTAATTAAACGTCAAATTACGCTTCTTAAATAAACAGAACTTATTTTAAACCCGGGCAAAGCCGGGTACTTGCAACTAGTTTTAAAATATGCTCTCAATAATGTGATTACTGCTAAATGTAAATTAATTATAATTTCTTTCAAATATTAAATTTAAGAAATAAATCAAATGAATTATGAAAATGAAAATGATACATATAAACTAAAATGATTTAGAAGTTAAAAAAGTTAAACAAAGTTAAATTTTTAGGGGTGGGGCAGACTAGAAATTCAAGAAGGCGCCGCCACCCCTTAAAAGTTTTAGGGGGAGCCGCTGCCCCCCTGCCACCTGCTCCGCCGCCAGTGCCCCAGAGTTTCTTTGCTTCACTTTCCTTAAGATCCCAAAGAACTATTTAAAATAATTTATTATTACTAAATGTTCATCTGAAACCTTTTGAACATATAGAAATCTAAACACAAATTTATATAGCGACTAGTAAGACACAAGATTTACTACTGGTAAAGAATCACACTACTTACTCCAGGTAAAGTGTAATATGACTTACTCCGGGTAAAGAGTCACAATACTTACCCCATGTAAAGAGTCACACTAATTACTCCAGGTAAAGAGTCACAACACTTACTCCAGGTAAAGAGCAACATGACTTACTCCAGGTAAAGAGTATCAACACTTACTCTAGGTAAAGAGTCACACTACTTACTCCAGGTAAAGAGTCACACTACTTTTTCCAGGTAAAGAGTAACATTACTTACTCCAGGTAAAGAGTAACATGACTTACTCCAGTTAAAGAGTCACACTACTTACTCCAGGTAAAGAGTCACAAGACTTACCCCAGGCAAGGAGTCACAAGACTTACCCCAGGCAAGGAGTCACAAGACTTACCCCAGGCAAGGAGTCACAACACTTCCCAGGCAAGGAGTCACAAGACTTACCCCAGGCAAGGAGTCACAAGACTTACCCCAGGCAAGGAGTCACAAGACTTACCCCAGGCAAGGAGTCACAAGACTTACCCCAGGCAAGGAGTCCTCATTCAGGAACTCGTTGTGTACCACCAGTATCTCCATGACCTTCTTTCCGTTGACCAGCTTCAGAGTCTGAGAGGCGTCATAGGCGTTGGTCACATACTTCCACCGGGACACAATGGCGTAGATCATGTGGTTGGGCCCCCACCTCCACAGGTTTCCCCTACCTCGCAGCCCCGTTCGCCCCATGGGGTTTCTGAGTGCACGGGGGAAAAAAGAGACTTTTAGTTAAAGAACGTTGACAATTATAACAGTGCACATTAACATCAGAAATCAGTTAGAAATGTGTATCACTACCACGGTATTACCACAGTAATAGCAGCACCATATTCAGATACGATAATTTAAAACATCCACAGATATATGGATATACACAGTTATTCTAATGTCTCAATACTCTAGTTTTATAAAAAAAAAGGTAAAAACACATGTCAGAATCTCTTTACATATCAATCCGACCTTATGACAGATAATGAAGGCTGATGACACATAATGACGGATAACACGTAATGACGGATAATGACACGTAATGACGGACAATGACACATAATTCGGATAATGACACATAATGATTTGTAATAACACAAAATGACGAATACTGACACATACTGACATATAATAACATATAATGACACATAATGACACATAATAACATATTTGACGGATGAGGACTCTGCTTTGAACAAGTGTAAGTTTGCGTACCTCGGCACACCGCTAGAGTCCAGCAAGTACTGGACCTGCTGGTCATCTTTAGTTATCCAGCAGGTTCTGTCCGCTGTGTACTTGTCGCCCGAGTTCGTGACGGCCTCCACCTCCGCGTTGAACTCAGGGGCGAACCCCGGTGCCTCTGCCCCGTCCTCCACAGCCAGCTTGTCCCACTCCTCTCTTTGTTTCATCAGTCTGTGGAAGGAAGTGGATAAGAGGATGGTGGATGAAGGGAGTGGATAAGAGGAAGGTGGGTGAAGGGAGGATAAGAGGGAGGTGAATGAAGGGAGTGGATAAGAGGAAGGTGGATGATGGGAGTGGATAAGAGAATGGTGGATGAAGGGAGTGGATAAGAGGAAGGTGGATGAAGGGAGTGGATAAGAGGATGGTGGATGAAGGGAGTGGATAAGAGGAAGTGGATGAAGGGAGTGGATAAGAGGAAGGTGGATGAAGGGAGTGGATGAGAGGAAGGTGGATAAAGGGAGTGGATAAGAGGAATGTGGATGATGGGAGTGGATAAGAGGATGGTGGATGAAGGGAGTGGATAAGAGGATGGTGGATGAAGGGAGTGAATAAGAGGAAGGTGGATGAAGGGAGTGGATAAGAGGAAGGTGGATGAAGGGAGGGATGAGAGGAAGGTGGATGAAGGGAGTGGATAAGAGGAAGGTGGATGAAGGGAGTGGATAAGAGGAAGGTGGATATGATGGGGCGAAAACGCTGAACCATACAGTTGTATGGACTTATTTATTTAAAAGTATAAACTTAGTTTATCTTCAACGACCGCCGGAGGATGACCGAGTGGTGTCGACCTGAGATTCCTGGATTCGATCCTCTAT
Source organism: Bulinus truncatus (assembly GCA_021962125.1). Classification (NCBI taxonomy): domain Eukaryota; kingdom Metazoa; phylum Mollusca; class Gastropoda; family Planorbidae; genus Bulinus; species Bulinus truncatus. Next base: position 104,667 of record JAGDYQ010000131.1, on the reverse strand, counting down.
GAGAACCATGGAATTTTTTTTTTCAGGTGAAAGTTGGTGCAAAGTTTCCCTACAAGTTCACCCATCATTAAATGGGTACCTGAATTAAGTTGGGGGAAGTAAAAGCAGCTGGGCGTTGTGATAACCACTCAAGGGATAAAGAAAGGTTAAGCAGGGGTACGCAGCGACATATTTATTTCGCTTAAAGCCACCAAGAGTTTGAAGAATTTACGTGTAAGGGGTACATACTTTCGCACCAATTGGGGTTCAGTCACGAAAAAAAGACTGAGAACTTTTGAAGTAATGTTTCTGTCAGTATCGATGTTGTGTTTATCAACAGAGAACGACATAGCTCGGTTGTTGTTGTTTTTGTTGAACTAAAGAAATGTCCGATGAATCCAATCGTATCGAAGCTGTTTACCTCACAGAGACAATATAGACCGTCGGGCTCAGATGAAGTAGAGTTCACCTGTTTCTGTAGCCAAGACCTTTTTCAATGGGATTGTGTGTGTGGCTAGTACAGTACCGCCTACTACTTTCAAGGTGGACTTAGGGACATCGATCGGACACGAGACAAGTCCCAGCACTCGGCGGGTGCTGGAGCTCGAGACTTAATAGTTAGCAGATGAGCGCTCTACCACTCTACCACCGCGTCACAAATGTATTAAAGATGTAAACAAATTCTGAAATAAAATAAAAAAAAAAACAACTCACACAAACAAATCTGGGTCAATGTATGGGCGGAGCTCTTCGTCGTAATCCTCTTCGGGGCGGGAGAACGCCGGCGGGTCGTAGGCAGGATAGTTTTCCTGATTAGAGAAACACCAAAAAAAGCAATCAGCAATGAGATAAGCCATGTAACGATGTCAACTTACAGCTATACAAACACGGTTCAAAGTTCAATTAAACTTTTAATTTTAAGAAAACTTAATAAAAAAAATGAGATATAAAATGGCTGTGTCACCTCCCAGAGGACGTTCTTGTCAAAGACCGGGTATCTCCGGACTGAAGTCCCGGGGTAGGGCGACATCCTGCACTTGGTGTGCTGGCTGCGTAGTGGTAGGACGTCACCGGCTGTCTGGTAGTTTTTGTTGGCTGGGTAGACGATCAGAGGCCAGAGTTATAGTCTCTTTCTGTCTGTCTGCCTGTCTAAATATAGGTCTATGTATCTGTCTGCCTGTCTATCTGTCTGCCTGCCTAAATATCGGTCTATCTGTCTGCCTGTCTATCTGTCTAAGTATCGGTCTATCTATCATGTCTATCTATCTATGCCTGTCTATTTGTCTGTTCGTCCGCCCGCCAACCCGTCTGTCTGTCTACCTATCTATTATTACATATATCTGTCAACCTGTCCATCCATCCATCCACCCATCTATCTATCCACCCATCCCCCTCCCATTCTTTCAATGAGTCAATCAAAGGTCCATCAATTATCATTCTATCATTCTGTCTGGCCGACTGTGAAAGCCTCGAACCTCATATATCTTCTATTCTCGGCATGTTTCGTTATGACCAAGTCATTGACCTGAATGCGTGACATTTTTACGTCAATGACTCACCCAGCTCCTGCATGACGTGTTTCATATGCTCCAGCGTCAGAGACAGCGTGGTCTGGCTATTGATGACGCCGAACAAGCGGTCATTTAAACTGTCCATCTGTTTCCCTTGGACTATTTGATCTTTAGAAAGAACCTTCAGCCTGTGAATTGACTTTAATGAGAAACGAACACATCCACGAATGGAGCAAACACAAGAATAAAGGCATTGTTTGTTTTTGTTTCTTTTGTTCAATTCAAGGTAAAGGTGTTTCGTCATGAACCAATCCTACAGTGAATCGTACCTCGCCTCTGCGTTCCTTGCTTGGTTTAATTTGTCTTGTTTCAGTTGTTCGTTCTTCTTGTGAAGTCTCATCAGCCCACGCCAAATGTTCAGGTCATTCACTTTGATTGGCTGGTGACAACGAAACAGTGAGACAGTGAAGATCGATGGTGACAATCGGGTGGGTTATTTGTGTGGCTCACCATGACTAGTTTTTATTTTATATTTTCTTAGTATCAACAATCAACGTACTTTTACTAACTAAATATCTGATGAATGGACTATTGATCTGCTCTTCTTTAAAGTAATTTACACCATAAAAAGAAAGGGAAGTGCAGCTCTCAATTATCCCCCCACACACACACAAAATTGCCCCCCCCCCCGGGCTATTGACATAAAGATTAATCTAAGTAAAAAAAAAATCAAGGCTAAAATTCTTTAGCAGTACAATATAGATATAAAGCTAACTCAAACTAAAATCAGAACTGAGATGGAGTATAAACATAAGGTTATACTGTGGTATCACCATTAAGCCAAGCCAAAAATACAGGCTTAAAACTCTGTCTCGCTATCAACAGGGTCGTTTATCATAATATTTTGTTGGAGCGTATCTAATAGCCTGTGGGGGGGATCGCACCATGTATATCCTGTGGGCGTGTACCTTATCCTTGTTCCGTGAGCAGCAGGGGCACCAGGCGTAGCACAGGTAGTGCATGGCGTGGTAGCAGCCCTTCATGACAATGAACGGGTAGTACAGCAGCACCACGGGCACGGGCATCAGGGGGCGCCACTTGTTGTTGATCACCAGGAGGAACAGCTGGTACTTCCAAATCTCGACAGACTTCTCGTAGGTTGTCGCGAGGGTCACCCTGTGTCACGAGATGTCACGAGCAGTTTTTTTTTTTTTAATTTTAATACTGTCAGATTTTGATGCTGATTTTTCTTTCTATTGCTATAAATAACTGCCTGCAAGATTTAGGCTAGATAAAATAGTTGCCTAAAACATATAGCCTGGATATTAAAATTGCCTAAAATATATCCCCCACACAGTCATACGCCTTCTTGTGTATGCTGTGTTATATTATGGGTGCTTCCCCACCTAGTCATGAGCCGTCTAGTGTATTTCGTGCCATATTATGGGTGCTTATGCTCCCCAAACGGCTACCACTACCAAATGTGTTCCTCACAGTGTGTCGGGGCTCATATAAGCACTCAGAGGAGTGAATGGTTGTCGCAAAGTCCACCTGGTTATCAGGGGGGCTTATGTTTCTGTTAAGAGTCCTCTGGAAAGTCCCCCCCCCCACCCCAGGGACCGAGGCGGATTAAATGACGGGCGCCCGAGACCTTGAGAGGGTCAATTGAGCCCAACTTTAAATCCGTCTTTATATGTCTCTTTTTTTAAGGGGCATAATTAATTGCTATGTGCCTGTTGAGCTGACTTAATTAAGTATGCCTCTGACCCCCGGGAAAGTGCTTATTAGCATTGAAGACAAGAAAAGATTCAAAGCAGCCCACCAAGCACGTGAATAACCCTAATCTGTAAGTGTTTGGACCTTCTGACCTGGTGATGGTAAATATAAGGGTCAGGTACACCAGCTTGGTGATGAAGATGTACTGCAGGAGAACGAGGTAGCTGGGGAAGCTGTTGTTGACGCACGGCTCCAGCTTCTCCTGAACACTGGCTGGAGACATACAATATTTGTCAATAACATATAGCTACTTTGAACCACATACAATATTTTTCAATAACATATAGCTACTTCGAACCATATACAATATTTGTCAATAACATATAGCTACTTCGAACCACATACAATATTTTTCAATAACATATAGCTACTTCGAACCACGTGAATGTCGTGAAAAAAAATAGATCGATAAGTTTAAGTAAGATCGGCTTATTGGTTGTTTCTTTGCCATAGATATTTCACTATGAATGCTACGTCATTCTCATATAACATTTCCTCTGTTTATCTTGATATAAAAAATACAGTTTATAACATTTTGTTCAATTCACACAGACACACATGAACATTGGTTATTTAGTGAACACTGCTGATGCTATTATCTTTAACCTTCTACGGTTTTTGTTTGATAAATAAATGCCACCCTTACCAGTGATTCTATAAAAAAAAATATATATAGGTCATTTCGCAGCACAATGTATTTACATTAATTTTTTTTTTCATACTCGTAATGGTCATTCATTTGTTGTCTAAACATTTCTGTATATCTTGAGATCACCTGGTATGTCTGAAGCTGAAAAAAATAATGTTTAAAAACAAAAAGATTCAATGAAGCGATAATACATATGTAAGTCTACTTAAACCTCAAACCCAACGTTTTATCGACGTGCAACCCATTAGACTCACGATTCTCAGCCGGTGGTACGCGTACCCCAAGTGGAACGGGACAGGCTATGCAGGGGAACGCAGAGGCACGTAATAATTTCGTTTAAAATATCCAAGAATTGGAAGAATTTACGCGTGAGTGGGGTACCAGAGGACGTACTTTCGCAACTTTTTGGGATACAGTCGCGAATAAAGGTTGAGGACCGCAGCATTAGAACTAATTAGTGAACAAATTATATATATATATATCAAGGCCGTAGCCGGGGGAGGGCTAGGGGCGGCAGCAGCCCCCCCCCCATTTATTCTAAAAATCAAATTTTATTATAAAATTTTATCATTGTGTTCCAATTTTTTCTTATATAAAACTCTCCGCACAGCCCCTCCCCCCACCCCCAAACAAAATCCTGGCTACGGCCTTGAAATATATATATATATATATATATATATATATATATCAACTAAATGTATGCATATTATATTAAAACCATACTTACTTTCACAACCAAAACTAGACGTATAGTTGTAGAGACAGCTGCATTGACCTCCTGCAAGTAAGATAGCTTATACAATTCAGTAAAAACTAAAGAATTGTTTCGTTCAAAAAATGTTGATAGCTTTAAAACTATCGGAATGATTTTTTGTAAACACACACACACACGCACGCACGCACGCACACACACACACACACACACACACGCACACAATAATAATAACTCAGTGTCTCAAATTACTGTCTAAATCAGATATTAGATGCGAAAAATTTCCTTTGTGCTTCAGTGATGAAAAATTAAAAATAAGTCACTACTAAAAATTAGCTTGTGACATGTTTAAATTGTGCCATGATTTATTTGACGTGAGTTACTTGTGAGATGATTTACTTGCGACATGATTTAAATCTGACATGATTTACTTGTGACACTATTTATTTATTACTGGCATGTTTTTATTTGCGAAATAATTTATTTCTGACTTTTTTTAATAGGCCTATATATATATATAGTAAACTTTATTAATTACTCTGACATCCTCCATTCAAACTTTCATCTGATATAATTTTTTTTTTCAATTTAGCCAACTGTCCGAAAATGTCCACTTCTTATACTTCAATTTATTCACTAATTGTACAAAAAGTGACATTTTTTTAAAAATTCACTATTTGAAATGTGGACTATGCCAATCTCGTACTTTATGGCCCAAAAACTTTGGCTTGACCGCCAACCCTTCATTAGCCAATGCCCACCTAGTGCCCTAAAATACACGCACTGGGATGTATCTGCCCTTAACAAATGTCCACTACTCACCCGCACGAATGTCGGCCACCTCGGTAAGGAACAGTGCGAAGATCCCTCTCTTCAGGGCCCTCCAGACCGAAGACAGGCTGAAAGGGTAGGCCGGGTAGAGGGCTGCCTGGATGGCCACTGACCCCGAGATGAAGGTCATCGCCCACATCTTCAGCCACGTGATCAGGTCACGCTTCATCTGAGGGGGGGAGTGGGGGTGGATGGATAATGATATTACAGCGTTCACGTGACTCTCTACTAAACACATCTTTATCTGCTTGGGTGTTCTGTTTGAGTCTTAAATGAACTTCAACCCACAATACAGTTTGTCTTTTTGTGATAGTTTTGATTGTGAGCGAACCAAGGGTCGTCGCTTTCGAAAAGTTTTTTTTTTTAATTGTAACAAAACACGACTTTTTATTTGCCGTATAAACAATCGTATTTTTTTTTCATTTTATGAAAACAGACTATGTAAACAAATTTGTAAGAGGGTAACTAGCGGTCTGTAAGAAAAGGTCTAATATTAGCATCATCCACGTCATCTGAAGTTTGCTGGTCGACACCGATTCTGAGCTAAAAATAGACCAGATAAGTCAATCGGCTATAGTCCACATCTCGGGTTTGTGCAGAAAAGACCCTATGGACAGACCGAACTGCACGTTTATTTTATTTTCAAACGAGACTCATACTCTCTCTCTCCCCTCCCCCAACCATAATAAAATTTTCGATTCAGAAGTTTAAAAAAAAACATAATTATATTTGTCATATTATAAAAACAAAATTCAGTTGTTCCATAAAAATTGTCCAATTTCCTACTCAGGAGTATGATTTTTATAGTTAAGATATGTTTTTTGTTTCTTTTTTATAATATTTTTTTTTACCGACATGGCCAGATTTTTATTATTTTGTATAGGTCCCAACAGACGCCGTAAGCATAGCGTTCATTGTATAGGTCCCAACAGACGCCGTAAGCATAGCGTTCATTGTATAGGTCCCAACAGACGCCGTAAGCATAGCGTTCATTGTATAGGTCCCAACAGACGCCGTAACCATAGCGTTCATTGTATAGGTCCCAACAGACGCCGTAACCATAGCGTTCATTGTATGGGTCCCAACAGACGCCGTAACCATAGCGTTCATTGTAGAGGGCTCATCATGCAAAAAGGCATGTTATGTTTATTCAAAAATAGGTGCGTTGTTTAGTGTGATACAAAAACCTGTTGTTTACTGGTGCAGAAATAAACAAAGAGTGCCATAATAATAAAATTTGAACCAATAAGATAATTAAAAAAAAAAGTATTGTACTCATAAACGAGTTACACCAATATTTATATATTCAATGCCTCATTATCTCCCCCGCCCCCCATGGCATTTGTGTTCAATTTATATTATTTTATATTAACACTTTATCCATCTGCACTAGAACGTGTCCTTCAGTCCAAATTGAAGAACCCAATGTGGCTCACGGACTAAAAAGTGTGACTGAATAACTTATATCGATGCTGACCATCACAGAGATGTTGACCAGCATGGGGCCGTACACGGGGGATATCGGGAAAAAGAACCCCATGGCCAGGTAGCAGAAGTAGGTCAGGCTGAAACTCAGCAGTATCTTCACGGTGGTGAACGACAGGTAGCCGGGGAACGTCAGGCGGAACAGGACGATGACGGCCAGGGTGTAGGTGAAGACGGCCATGGCTCTCAGGTTGGCGAATATGGGCAGCTCGGCGCAATACTGTGAGAGAGAGAAGAAAAAAATAGGTAATCACGACTTATAGCCTATGACCGCGCGATTCTCAACCTGTGGTACGCACTCCCAGCCACACAGGGCAGGGCCGGATTTAAAGGTAGGCCGACTTAGCCGTGGCCCAAGGCCCCCGCGGAATAAAAGGCCCCAAAAATGCCCTAACTTAGCAATATTTTTTATATTTTTCAAAATTGGACCTCAAAATATTTGTTGGTCTAGGGCCCTTAACATTGTAAATCCAGCCCTGCATATGAGTACGAAAAAAGCTTATGCAGGATCTACGCAGCGTCATATGTGTTCGTTTAATACAACTAATCCATTTTTTTCGATGGACTTGTGAGGGGTTCTGGTGGACAAACTCTCGCACCCTTTGGGGTAAAGTCGAGATAAAAGTTTGAGAACCGTGGATGTGTGACATGTCAAGACCTCCAAGTCTTTTACTTACCAACAACATTCACGGTTTAGATCTAAATAAAGAAAAACTAAAATGAATGCGTCCTCTGGTTAAAGGGCTGTAACTCTTATGTAAATAAAAAACCGACTTCTGCACCAAATGAATATCTCTATGCCATGTATATGATCATCAATGCTATTTCATATCTTCCCAAAATGCTTATTAGCTTGTATGGTCTTTAAATACCGGTAGTAGATAATACTGGATTTTTTCGCCTGTGCCAACCAATCAAACCAACCGAACCAATCAATCAACCAAACAAAACCAAACCAACCAAACCAATCCACCAACCGAACCAAACCAAACCATTAGATAAAGAAAGATGTGGGTGCTAATTTATGCCACCTACCTCATGCGCAGAAATGACCTACATTTCATACGTCACAAATGACGTTTTACCCGTCAACGCTAATAGCTTTGGATTATTTGTTTAAACAGTAATTAACTTTCTCAATGTTAAAATAAAAAAAAAAACATTAAAAAAAAATAAGCTTTTATAAAAATGCACTGAAAAGTAAAAAAAAAATAAATACTTCATTATGCAGCACAGAGGCAAGTTGCAGTGGCACGATACAGCACCCGCTCTTACGTTCAATTCGGATTCTTACTTTCTTACCCGCTGTTCTTATATATATATATATATATATATATATATATATATATATATATATATATAAAGTATATGTATATATATACACACACACAGGTAGTTACCATTTTCCTGACCACAACAATGTAGATGTGGTCACAGATGTAGGCCAGTAGCCACACTGAGATGTACACATTTGTCCGCTCATGACCACAGAACGGCTCCGCCATGGCGAACATGAAGTAAATGAGAAAAGCGGAGAAGAAAATCTGTGCAAAAATAGAATGAACTGTTTCCTGTTTCATGAACATATTTCTGAGATTTAAAATAGTAAACAAAACAAATTCTTTAACTTCAGTCACATTATTACAGCTTAGTTGAACTATGTAAACAGTACAGTTTATTGAATTATTGAGAAAACATATGTCTTCACTAATGCATCATATATCAGTTCTTTTATTGAAATGGATGGAAGGTCTGCATTGAGTAACCAAACCACAGTCATAGTAGGTCAATGAGTAGAATTAGCCTTCACATGTGAGGTCAAAGGTTGGTATAGAGGTCATCCTGCTCGGAACAAGGGCCACCAATCATGATATATATATATATATATATATATATATATATATATATATATATATATATATATATATATATAGATCTAGATATTTATGAAGAAATCTAGATATAATAAAATACTATTAAATAATAGATCTGCATAATTATATTTTGTCATTTAGAGATAAAAGTTTCATTATTCACTATTAAATGTAGTTTAACCTAAACATTTTTTAAAAATATTTTCTGGATAATTCTTCAAGGAAATATTTGGCAGCAATAGCTCGGAACATGGTAGAGCCGTATGTACATGTGGGAAAAATGATGAATAGGTTGTGTATGCACGATGTACGGTATGGTCTGTGTCCACGGGACAACAAGGAGCGGCCGGGCTAGTTATTGACCCTGCCCCACCCCCTGCCCTAAAACAATCTGTCATGCACATCATAACAAGAAATGTATTTGTCCGTGATCATTTAATAGCACCCGGTGCTGCGAATTGCTTATCATTTCATAGCACCCTTGGTGCGAATTAGTTGACATTTAATAGCACCCTTGGTGCGAATTAGTTGACATTTAATAGCATCCGGTGCTGCGAATTAGTTGACATTTAATAGCACCCGGTGCTGCAAATTAGTTAACATTTAATAGCACCCGGTGCTGCGAATCTGTTAACTGCACACATTGTCTTTGTGCCTTAATAGCGAAGTTGACAGTAAGCTCGACTCACATGCAAAGCGTACAGGGTTCAATCCCTAGAACAAATCCAAACTATTCGCCGCTGATTTTGGAGAGGAGATGTGCGCCACCATGCCACAGAAAGCACGTACGAAAGCACAACAGATATATATGTCTGTTGATGTGTACATGCGTTTGTCTAAATGACTACATCGGTTAAGTGTGGAAAAAAAACATAGAGCCAATTGTCGGCTGGGCTACTGTGCTCACAAAGTGAAGATTAATTAGTTTAACTTCTTAAACCATTTCCTGGGTGAGCAGCTTTGTGTTACCTGAGAAAACAGAAATTTGACTACGGGGGCCTTCCATAGATGGTACAGTTTATACCAGAACTGCATGCTGCACAGGTAGTCGATCTTAGCTTGGCCTAACTGTGAACAGACAGAAGATATCAATATACAGCACTTATAGGCCTACAGGGCCGATTTTACGCATTGGCGACCGCCTAAGGCCCCGTTATTGAGAGGGCCCCTTTTTCCCGACCAAATTTGATGCTATTAAGCCCCCAGCTTCTGGGCCCCACAAGTTCCCACAACGTACCCACAGGGACTTATGAACGGCCCTGAATATTTATAGAGTAAACAAACAAATACATTATTTAATGAACACATTAATACATAAGCTTTAAATATTTATAAAAAATATACCGTTATATTACATTAACAAATAAATATATTGGCAAAGGTAAATGAATAGGTAAACACATAATCTTCACATTAATGAAAATATTTTAATAAATCTAAGTTAAAATCATTACAACGATAGAATTTTGTTTTTCCTTGTGCTTTTCGCTAATACAAGATTTAATGAAACACTTTTCATGACGTTATTCAAATGAAACTAACATTTTTATAACTTATCTGGCAAGGCGGATAACTCAAATGTTGCGATAATGCATTGGAAACATGGAGACCTTTTCGTTATCAGTAGGCCTATATCACAATTTCCGCACAATGTCTTATTCTTTAACCGATTCTTCGGAATCGAAGCTTTGAAATTCTACTCGTCCTGATAAAGCCTATTATTAGGTCTATGAATCGAAATCGGAAATCGTTAAGAACAGTCCCGTGGCGTGAAAATTCTACAGCAGGGGCCAGGCCAATAGAGGGGGGGGCAGGAAATAAACGTTACTAAGTAGAGCAAACAAGCAGAGGGAGCCAGACAAAACGCAGAGGGGGGCCAGACAAAACGCAGGGGGGCCCGGCCCCCAGTCTTCCCCGCACGCTACGGGTCTGGTTAAGAATCGGAATTTTAAATTAAAATATCGTGTATTATATCGGAATGGACGAAAAATTATGAATCATTCCATCATTAATTTTATTAATATTTTACTATGACAGTTATTAACATTTTGTCTGTAGCTATTTTTTTTATGAAAATAAAAAAAAAGCGAAACAGATTATAAGTATATTACCTTATCTGATGCGAATGATTTCTTTAGCGAGTGCTTACTTCGAGAACCTGGAAGATGATAATGGGGTAATTTCACAATATAGCAAAATAATGGTATTAAAAGACTGCCATTTCGTGTTGGAAAAAAGCACCATTCTCATGGCAGGGCAAAATAGGAGACCGCAAAGGGAAGCCACTGCCAAAGGGAAACTATTAGTACAATGTCCTATGCCCTATGACATGCGAATGGGGGATTCAACAGGAACTGTTGCCATGGGCCATCAAATATTTCAAATTCTAACCCTAAGTTCACCAAAATATCTTCGAACGGTTGTGACTGAAAAATATATGAACGAGGGTTCGAAGAAGATGCTGTTGGGTTACATTGAACGAAGTTTCGAACAAGATGTTGTTGGGTTACATTGAACGAAGTTTCGAACAAGATGTTGTTGGGTTACATTGAACGAAGTTTCGAACAAGATGTTGTTGGGTTACATTGAACGAAGTTTCGAACAAGATGCTGTTGGTTTACATTGAACAAAGTTTCGAAGAAGGTGTTGTTGGGTTACATTGCACTTCTGTTTTGAATTGTTACCTGTCAATTTATAAACAAGGGAGCCTACTCACCGATGCTCTTTTTCTTATCGCTGACAGTCTCAATCCAAAAGTAGGTCGGAAAAACAAGAAGGATGCATAGACAAATCTGTGGATGTAGAGAAGTTATTATAGGTCAAACTCAACCTTAATACCATTTTATGGTATCTAAGATAGCTCTTTATATGTAGGCACTAATTTTTTTTTTATGTTATATTCCACTGATAAAGTTCCAATAAGTACGACAGCTCTGATCTGTTGATACTATTAATCTTATGAGTATGTTACTTTTACTTTGTTGGATCAATTCTGAAATGGTGGCACTGTAAAATATAACTAACGACCTGATGATGTCAAGTTTTCTTCCCCAAGTATAAAGTGTGACGCCAGGGCAGGTCTCCCTGCTCTACAGCTCACCTTGACATTGTCCGAGAAGAAGGCGTGTCTCTGGCTGATCCTGACGCTGCCGTACCACATGTCGAAGATGATCTTCTGGCAGGCGGGGTGGGCGATGAAGTACTTGTTCTTGCCGATCATTGCCAGATCCATGACGGTGTAGTTGTTGAAGGTGGCCAGCTTGGCTCTCAGGGAGTTCAGGGCCTGTGTCTTGGACTCGCTGTAGCATAGGTCCAGCATCTGGATGGCCAGCTGACCATATTCTCTGCAAAGATAAATAGCGTAGCTTTCGGAAAAAACACAAATGACTGTCAAGAATTAGTTGCAAAAATGCGAAAAGCGTACCACGACTGTGCGTGGCCGGTACCCGGCTTCCCAGTACAGAAACGCAAGGACTCTAGTGATGTGGTTCACGGCCCCCTGCTCTTGGGGGGCCACGAACTGTTCCGGACCATAATATGGTACTTAAAGTGAAGGTTACGTAAAAACGAGATCCGTACGACGCGGAAACCTCGGCTATTAGTCTCGAAAAACCCAAACCCTAGGAACGGGTAAGGGCTTGCAAAACGAAATATGGTGGCTTCGTTTCTGACGTGGGCCAATCACATCGGACCTTTACAGTACGCGTGGCGCTAGCATGTCGCTGTTCGTCTGGAGGATTCCTGAGACCCACACCCGGCCGGTACTATGTGGGCTGAGGTCAACCCTAGGTGCTGGCCGACCTCATGTCTGGCAGAAGACAATAAAGACTGTCAAAATTTGACTGATACTTGACGATCCAAATAGAAAGTAGCGTTGGGCCTCCTTGCTCTGGGAGAATTAGTTAATAATTCGTTAGACTGGTCGTAGCCTGGGGGTATGGCTGTGCAACACAGGCTGTCGTTGTGTATGTTTCCCTTCTGAGCAGTGTAACTCAACAATCAGGAAACAAACAATAATAAGAATGAAGCACTGGCTGTCTTCCTGAAAAGAACGGGTAGCGTTTATGGCTTCCGTACAAGCCGGCAAATAAAATATAAACAATCGTAAAGCAGTCTACATTTTTCGACCAAAAAAAAACAAACATCCAGTCCCCCCCCCCCCACGTGGGACGCTGGCCATTCAACTTCAAAACACGTCGCGCTCCACTGCAGTTTCTTACTCTCTTCCACCCAACTGACCCGTGGTCTCGATCTCGTGTCTCTCCACCCTCGTCTTCTCGTTCTCTCTCGTCCAAGTGCAACCCGTGTCAGTAGGAAATATCACAATTGTTGACACAAACAATGGGGAATACACACACACACAATTTGTGACAATGACTAAAAAAGATTGAAGCGCATACATAGTCATTCTTTAGAAGCTAGTGTGGTAAACATAAAAGCTGATTTTCCTGCATTTATGGGGGAAATTGTGCTGATGGTCTTTGATTTGCACTTCTTTTCGTTTGGCGACCGATCAATATATCAATGATAGGCCGATTCATTGGAATGCGAATTCGGAATATCGGAACATTTTAGGTCTCGAAATCGGTATCGTAATTTTTTGTACATAATTTCTGATTCATAATTTGATTCATCTTAGAATCGAATCAACCAAATTTTCGAACTTTCCAAAGTTCTGTGTATCAGAATCGGTTATCTGAAGTTTAGAGAAATATCATATATTGTATCGGACTCGGTAAAATTTTGTTTATAGTATTAGAGTATAGCACATAACACTGCTGTACAAGCATATCCTACACCAGGGGTCGGCAACCTTTTAAGACGGAAGAGCCAAAAGTTATAATTTACAATTTTCTCAGTTTCTGAAGAGCTACTAAAATTGTTGTTTCAATATTATGGTATTTTATTAGAATTAGGTATATTAAATAATAGAATTATTATTATTTGCACATGGAACTGGAAGGCCGCAATTTGACATCGAAAGAGGAGCCACAACTTGACATCGAAAGAGCCGCATGCTGCTCGCGAGCCGCAGGTTGCCGACCCCTGTCCTACACTAATGTACGAGGCCTTAGTGGCGATTCGGTATCTACAGGCCTACCTCTTTTCTGGTTTCACTAAGTCTTACCCACAAGGATAAAGGAGACTGATAGTCTTGCATTAAAGCGCTGGACTGTCGACCTGAGGTTACCTGGTTCGACCTCCGATGAGGAGCAAGGAAATTTTTCAGGTCTTGGCTCAAGTTCCCGAGGTGCCTCCATGGCCATTGCACTATCGGCTATGGTGGGAGATGAAAGAAATGCACCGTAAAAACCGTCCCAATAGTGGATGGGTATAAGATGGATCTAAGAGATTGCATCTCATCCTTACAGGGACTTCACACACACCTACAAGGATAACCACTTCTCTGAGGCAGCCGAAGCATACATTTCAGATCGGGAGCGTCTCCCCCCCCCCTCCTCAGTCTACTACACTGCGATGATATTGACGAGCTAGTACATACATCCCTATCCCTTTCATCTTCAACTTGAGGTCGTGGTTGGAGATCCAGCTCTGTGACAGTCGCTGGTGGATGGAGGACAGAACCAGAGCCATCGCCACCGGCTCGGTCGTGCGGCTCCAAAAAATACGGACCAGTCTTTGGTTGTTGGTCAGCACTGACCAGTACAGTAGAGCGTGAAGTGCCTGGATGGGGGTGGGCGAGAGGAATAAAATGAATACGTTTGATATTTAACAGAGCGTGATGATTGTCTGTACAACAGTTCGCACGAATTTGTTAGTTAATTTGTACCAAACTAAAACTTACGAAACTAATCATACAAATGAGAGTGGAGGAACGTTAGTATGTCCCATTCATATCTAAAAAAAATAGCTTTTTAAATGTAATAATGGAAACAATTTTGAAATACATGGAATTAAAAAACGAAATCAAAGAAACCATTCCAGTCAGTAAAACACGGAATCAATCATAACGACGGATTTTCGCTTTAATTAATCTTAGCTAATTCTTTCGTAAAAAAATAAACAGTACAAATATTGAGACACAAAATTATACTTTAAAAAAAAAAAAACACAGAAAACAAATCAGTCATTGAAACAAGTACTATCGAAGAAATAATTTCTACCAACCACTGAATTAAATGAACCCACTTACTAACACTCATAAATTCACTACATGAAATTTGAATTAAGTTGCTTTTCTTTCCCCACTGCTTTCTCTGTTAAACTTTCTTCACTGTTCTCAACTAATACGCTGGTGAACCAAATCAAACAACCAAGTTAAGCTGAAATACTGACCCTGTGTTCTGCTGTGACCACATCTTCTGCCCTGTCAGCGCTGGTGTTTAGGGACAGCTGGAGGGGTCGATCAGATGTTTGAGTCCAGTCAAGATGGCCTTAGAATATGGTTGAGGTCATTGTCCTTTCCTTTGACAAAATCCTCAGGGATCGGTTTCTCAAAGGTCTAAGTATGGTTGGAGGTATCAATCAATCAATCAATCAATCAATCAATCTATCTATCTATCTATCTATCTATCTATCTATCTATCTATCTATCTATCTATCTATCTATCTATCTATCTATCTATCTATCTATCTATCTATCTATCTATCTATCTACCTACCTACCTACCTACCTACCTACCTACCTACCTACCTACCTACCTACCTACCTACCTACCTACCTATCTATCTATCTATCTATCTATCTATCTATCTATCTATCTATCTATCTATCTGTCATCCATATCTACCATTTATCTATCTAGACATCTGTCAATATTTCCATCATCTATATACCTGTCCATGTATGTATGTCTCTGTGGGTATATATGTATTTATTTATATATCTATATTTCTACTTGACTGTATGTCTGTATGTTTGAATGGATTTATGTTTATGTATCTAACGTTCTGTCAATACACAGCTTTCCAAAAAACAACGATGGATTTAAAAACAAAGCTAAAATAACTAACAGTTATCTGACCATATTAAAGTTTCCCCGTTTCTGTGAGACTATAGGGCGAGTGACTGCAGTATCCACAGAAATGACCATTAATGACCAATCAATCTCACCATTTTCTCCCCCAGCACAGCCTCCAGACAGATGCTGACAAAGAAATCCTTGTCGCTGCACTTCTCAAACAACATCTCCAGACGCCGTGGGTTCAAGTACTTGTACAGCAGAAAGCCTCTCTCCAAGAACAGCTCCACGAACTGCTCCCTGCCGGTCTCAGCAGAACTTGTTCAAACTGGTCTTCATCGATCTGTCACACATTCATTTTTTTTCAAAAAAGTTGAAATTTAGCCCTTCCTAAACTTAATATGGGTGATTATGAATTTTCGTGTAAAAAATACTTTTAATTTTACTTATGCTCCAAAAACAACTTCCTTTTTTTTTTTGTAAATCAACCCCATCCCTCCTCCAACAGGGTTGGGAATTCATATTTTTCGTTTTATCCATAGATATCTATGGTTTTATCAAACCTTTTTCGAAATATTATCGTCTGCCAGTCTTAATGAACATTTATTTTTCTAGCTCATGGAGTTCTCAATATTTCAGAAAACCATGATGAAGGTGCCAGTAAAGCTTGATCAGATACAGACGACAGAGAGGGGGGGGGCTGATGAAAGTTAGCAGACGTCATGAACAGCACAGCGTTTATAGGCTGTTTTTTTAATTCTTGGAAAATCGATAATACATGACCCAATCTACTTCAAATATTCCATGTACGAGTCAAATGAAACAGGCAGATGAAAAAGTCTTTCTACAAAAAAAAAACAGAAACAGATTTTTTGAATAAACATATTCTAATGATTTATTCATATATTTGTTATTGATACCTATTATAAAAGGCCCATACATTTTAGAATAAATATAAAGCATTCAGTTATATTATAAAAAGCAGAATTTACCCAAAATTTATCAGAGCCGTGTTTGTCAAATATTTCAGTGACTGCCAACTCCGGTTGTATCCAGTCAATGATCAGCTGCATGTTCAGACGGATCTCTTCCCGCGCAATGTTTTCGCCTTGTGCGGTATGCGCTAAATATAGGACCAGGAGGAAAAAAAAAACAACAGCCGAATACCGTCAGTGATCTGCCTAACACCATTCAATTATATTTTTGTCTCCCATGAAAGTCTTCGATCCCTGACGGGCCCCCACTTGTCTCTTTAAAATTCGAGAGCTCTCTCTCTCACACACACAAATAATTATACACCACATCTCGGAAGGCCTTATGTTTCAGGGTCTTCAAACAGTGTTTAGGCTGCTCCGCATCAAGTATGTATTTAATAAATATTTCATCATGCATTGCTACTTAAGGAATCGTTCCTGGATATTGAGGGGGGGGAGGGCATTGTCAGAGACTTCCACAGATATTTAAGGGGGTGGGGGGGCTAGAACAAAGTTCCTGTCTGCAGCCCTCTTAGAATCTGATTTAACACTTAAAAGTGTTGGTTGATGTAGGTGGTCTCCTAGTTAACCTGTGTATAAGTACAACTGCCTATAAATATAACTCTGGCTACTTACACGTAAGGACGGCATTCAGTATCACTTTACTCAGGTCCTTTAGCTCGTACGTTGTGTTCCTCTCTATCAATGTGAGCAGCGCGTAGTCACCCTACGTGGTGATACAAATAAATTGAAAAAGCAATAAATAAAAAATGAACTTATTCCAATGTATTTTAAATGTCAAACCATTTCCTCTAGAAAAAAAAATCCGTAAAAAGAAAGAAATTCGTGTTTTTTTTTTAATTAATCATTTTAATTTGAAATATTACATATTATTTTTTTTTAAAATCAGTGTTATGATAAAGAGTTCTATGTTAGATTTTCAAATCAACAACATGACCTGACATCAGCAATATGACTTGACATCAGCAACGTGACCTGACATCAAAACATGACCTGACATCAGCAACGTGACTGACATCAGCAACGTGACTGACATCAGCAACGCGACCTGACATCAACAACATGACATGACATCAACCGCATGATCTGACATCAGCAACATGACCTGACATCAGCCACATGACCTGACATCAGCGACATGACCTGACATCAGCAACATGACCTGACATCAGCCACATGACCTGACATCAGCAACATGACCTGACATCAGCAACGTATGCAATGACTGACGCAGCCAGGAATTCCAGAATCCCTTGGCGGTCTCTGTGAAATGGGGGCCCACTTTCTCCTCCTTCCCCACAAAAAGGGCCCTGGTTTGTTGCAGCAAAGTGTATGAGTTCATTTTCGAAAAAAGGGCGGTAATTTCAGGGCTCCTCGGTTGTGAGCCCGATCGGCCAGGGTCTGGGTATCACCATGGTTTCTGCAGTCTAGCCTTCCGACAGGGTGTACATTGTACAAGGTATCACCAGAAAGAAAACGTCTAATGGTAGTTAATATTGGACCAATAGTCAAACATATCCTTCTGTGGTAAAAAGATCATACGTTTGTTATAAGGGCATTCATGTAAAAAAAAAAAGATCATGCATATGTTATAAAGTCTTTCCAATAAAAAGATTACATTAAAAATATTATTAAGGCGTGTATGCTTATACAAAATGATGATACTAATGCCGTAAAGGCGTTTATGCAACGAAGATTATGTACTATCACCCACTATATCAGCACTTTCTTAATCCAGACAATGTTTAGCTTGCAGCAACGAGGCTGATTCCTCCCCCCTTATTTACCTGGGTGGCATAAGCCACACACTGTAGAATCTTGTCCCTGTATTGATTCCTATGCAGGTTGTTGTCCCGGAACTCCTTCGGGAAGTACTCGGTGAGACGATTCAATAGCTCGGTCTTCACGTATGTCTCGTAGTTGTCCGTGCCGTAACTGTGGGCGGGGACACGAGTGGGATAGAAAGACATGTGGGTTAGAGATTAAGAAAACCTAAAGATTAGAGGTTATAAAGAATAAAATAAACCAGCATCCTGGTCTCTCCTGATTTGTTCACAGATCGACATAAGGACCGTTACTACATTGGGTTAGGGGGCCAAGGCAAAAGTGCATGTGGGACCCCCCCCCAGGTAATTCGGATGCTCTTGGGGGGAAAAATGCTGCAAAGACCACAGTTTGTGAATATTAGGTAACAAATAACCATTGAAAACTGGACCCCCATTGGAATATTTTGAGCCCAAGATTTCAAGGCAAGTGGTCAGATTGGCCACTCCTTGTGACTCGCATAAAAATGTTTAAACTGCCCACCCCCATCGGGTCGTTAGGCAGCCCGCCTAGTTAACTAATTATAAAAACATCCCCCTCCCCTCCCACACCCCAATCACCTAATTCAGCGTTTCCCAAAGTGTGGTACGCGTACCCCAGGGGCTACGCGAAGAGTTTGGCGCGCGGGTGGTGGGGGGGGGTACGCACCACGAGCTGAGAACATTCGGGTAAAACATTAACGGCTAAAGCGAAATCAGTGAAGTGCGGGGAAACAATGACCGTTGAAACAAATATGGTGCTCATCGGTTATTTTTTTTCAACCAATGGGTACACAGCACTATGAGAAACTGTCTTAACCGTTTAATCGTCATGACCACTGCATGTTACCATTCACTCACAAAGCTAGTCAACAAAAGAACCAAAATGGTCAACATTTATTGTACTTATAGCAATACAAGTACAAAATAAAATAAAGAATCCATCAACACAGAGTAATCCACCACCAAGTACCATATCTCTCGAGCAACTGCTCCGGTCATCATCCTTCCACTTTCGAAAAACATGGTCAACCCTTTGTCATCTGACCACCTCAACCAATCACATTATCTTTCTACTACTGACCTTTCATACACTCACTCTCCACGATCACACTCAACACTTGAAAAGTTGAACAAACACACACACACACATATCTACGAATGAAACACCGACTTAGTCCATCAGTGTGTTATTTAAATTTCCTTACTTCTGCTGGGCAGCCCTGTACGCAAATGCTATGAGCGCTGCCGCCTTCCCGTGGCTGCAGATGACTATGACCGGCACGCCCTTGCGGAGCAGCGCCAGGACGTGGTCGATGTCCTCCGGTCCCCCGTCTATCAGCAGGCCGATCAGGGGCGTGGTGACGGTCTCAACCTTCTTCTCCGTCTCTCCTGCAGAATTGTGAGATACGGCACATGTGGTCATTGATGTCAAAGTACTTGAGTACTAACAATATTCAATTTTACCATTTCTTCCCTCCCTACCATTCCCCTCCTTTTTTTTCACTGTGATTTGATTTTTTCCTAAAAGTATTCAAAGTTAACATAAACACAGTTTTAACTAGTTAAAAAAAACTTTCATTGACCGGCGGAAACAATTGATTGTTAGCAATGAAAACATTTTACTGTTATACATGTATTTGTTACGAACTTTTTTTTTTTTCAGAAAAAAAATTGTTTTATGTCTATCTAGCAAGTTATTTACTGTCATATTTATATTTTTGTGTTAGAGGTTTAAAACGGACGACCATTGCCATATGACTTTTAAAAAAAACCGAGATTCCATGCATTATTACCGCACACTGCTTTACGTTTGAACAGAACGGAAAAGGACAAACATGACGTTTATCAACTAAAAAAAAATGTTGTGGTTGTTAAATTTGATCACCTCCGTTCTGTCCTGTAAACAAATGGAACATCCAGTAACATCCACACACACATAGTCGTTTTTACTGGATAGCCGCCCCCTAGCGCCCCCTGTCCTGCAAAAGGGGGCCCCATGAAGTATGGCTTTATATTTAGATCTAATGTTAAGAGGGTCCCGACATGTACGATTTCCTAGGGCGCCATAACATCTCAGTAAGTTTCTTCCAAAGGCCACCAAATGCCTAAGAAATGGCCCTGCATTGAAATATACCCAGTTTACAAATATTGCGCTTTTAAGAAAATCAACAACAACAACAGCAGCAAAAAACACAGTATTAAAACAATGCGATGAAGATGTGAACAGGCCAATTTTTTTTACAAGTCCCTGAAAGGGTGAGATTTTAATCTCTAGGATCCTATAAATCAATAATTTGACGGGTTTTCTTTCACCCCATCCATAGCCGATAGTACCATGACCATTGAGATACACTTGGATATTAATGTGGGTGACTAGGACTCGCCAGGAGTTGAGCCCTCATGGATGCCCAAGCTCCACCCAGCATTACCCGACAGGCAATTTATCACATTCACGGGCAAGATCTTCAAGTGCTTTACCTGTGGCCAGGGACCGGACCCTCTCCTGCTCGACGGACCTGATCAGGCTCATCTCCAGCTTCAAGATGAAACTGTTGAACGCGGCATGCGACATGTCGGCGCTGGTGACAATCATGTGGGTCAGGAAGGGGCAGACCGACTTGTGGCTCTGGGAGGTGTAGTCCGTGCGCGAGTCCTCGACAACGATGGTCAGCGCCTCGCCTTTAATAGGCTACCGGCACAATTATAGAACAAAAAGTGGGTCAGTGTGAGCAAAAAAAAAAACGAAATAAACTTCATGCTCAATTAATATTTCCCCAAATTCCCTTACTAGCTAGCAGACACACACAAAAACACACACACATAGTGCCAGTGCGGGATTTACGTATATGCAAAACAAGTTATGGTTTTGGGCCCCCACTTTCTTGGTGACTCCCAAATAATTGTCCCAGTGAGCGATTTTCATATATACTTAAATGTTTGCCACAGACACGTAATATCCGGATTTATAAAGGGCCCCATATCTCAAATAGCTTAGGGCCCTTATCAAGTCTAAATCTGGCCCTGTACACACACACAAAAAACACACACACAACAAACACAACATTTGGCGGACCTATTAAAGACTGGAAAGCAGTCAACTTTTACCTTGTAAATGTGTATTAGATACACGTACGGTGGTTTTTTTACTATTCTCACTCATTTCCGACTGTCTGGTCTCTGACGATTTTTTATTTCATCACAGACGATATTTCCGGTTTACGTCTCCTCCTCCCATTTAAGTTTATTTTAAGGCCTGATTCTCGTGAACTTTTCAAAGTGATAAATGTGAGACCCACTTATGACCAACAGGTCTACAACTAAAAGCCTCTGTCGACCGAAGAGTCCAGAGTTTCGAACCTCAGTGAGAACCTTGGGATTTTTTTTTCAGGTCCTGGTGTAAGTCCCCAAGTCCTCCCAGCTTTAAATGGTTATCTGACTTTAGGTTGGGGGAGTAAAGCATATTCCCGAGGATAGTAAAGCAGGTGAATTCTACACTTCGTCTGCCCAGATGAGCCCCTTAGGGCCTTACTTTTCTATTGTGTAGGAAAACTAGGCAGCTGCCCGGAGCACCTACTATTAAGACCACCCCCCAATTAAAGAGACCCCCTATTGGAATTTTTTTGGCCGTTACCTAAAATTCCTAAGTTGACTAAACGGTTGGGGGAGTATGAGACAAGAATCCTCCCCCCCGGTTGTGTTTGATTATTGTGGACCAAGATTCATTCTGGGGTCCCCCAAATGTTATTTTGCCTAGGGCCCCCAATGCTCATTTTCCTTGGGCCCTACAAATATTCTTTTATCTAAGAAACGTACTAACGGTTCTGCCTTTAACCCCCTTAATCTCATCACTTACCATTTTACTGTGTGTGGGTGTGCCCTCACCCAGGTCAGACTGACATAACACGCCTATCACAGTCAAGTTTGGCAGAGGCTCCTGGGATGGGAACCGCACCAGCGTCTGCTCCGTTTTCAGGATGTTTCGCCTGCTCTTCTCTTTGGACACGGCCTCGCCCACCATAGAGGTCAGCCCCGCGTTCCTAGCGTCCAGTAAGATCCACATTTCTGTTAGGCTTGCGGCCTGAACGAAGGAGACAATAAGTTGAAGGGTTCAAAGTAAAAGGCGCTTTAAGTGTTTCAGAGTTGTCCCGCTTGTATGCCGTTGTGTCAAGTTTGTGATATGCCACGTTCATTTGTTACCTCCTCACTCTTATGAAATGTAGCAACTTAGTAAAGTGCTATCATAATGATCACACATATATCGAGTTTTCATTCTTGTATTGTATCTATGTCTCAAATCTATTGTGTTTTTGTCTACCTTGTATTGAGTTATCTCATTTATATTAGCTGTTATCTCTAGTTCATATATTGCTTTGTAATTGTGTATAACTTCTCTTTTGTCTTACACTTGTGTTGTGTTATTGGGTTAATTGTGTTATCTCATTATTTTATAGAAAATTGATACCCGACCTTCATGAGCCCATCCTGGAAATCCTCCAGTTCCTGTTGCCGCTTCCACGGCTTGAAGTACTGTTCGCTGGATATCAGAGTGAGCACCAGCTTTGGGGTGCTCATGTTCCACAGCCAGGTCATGTCCGCCGCGACCTTGTCGATTGTTCCACCGAGTCCTCGGTGACCAGCACATACTTGGACTGCTGGAATGTCGTAATGGCAACAACAGAAAACTTCAACCATGTAGCTGCTAAACCCAATGTCATAATGGCAACAACAGTAAATTTCAACCATGTAGCTACACCCAATGTCGTAATGGCAACAACAGTAAATTTTAACCATGTGCTACACCCAACCCACGTGGTCGTGGTTCTTTTAACATATTGGTCCCGTCGCAGTGGCGTAAATAAGTAAGGTCCGCCGCAGACGGCACTTACACTGGCAATAAAAGAATGTGAAATGCATGTTAGTGTCTTTGCGATCAGAGCGCGCGAATTTTTATTTTAATGACCCTTTATACCTCTATGCTGCCCAACAAAATGTGCAATTTCATCCAAAGTTGCGTGCAGCGAACACCTTTGTCGAACAAGCCCTTCATAAAAATAAGAGGAAAAATTGCAATTAGACTGACGACCATAAATAACTATATTAACAAAATTGTCGCATTGTCAGATTTTGTTTCCTGTATCAAAAAGAAATACCTTTTCCCAACAAGTTTACTGTATCATGGATACAGGATGAATATATTGATCTTTTTAGCATATTTTTAATAAAAGTTTAAATTTATTGACTTGGCATTAGATTGGAAATTTATATATATATATATATATATATATATATATATATATATATATATATATATATATATATATATATTATAGATTCTCTTCAACGCCAGCAGAGAAATGTTTATGAAATCTATGTAATCTCAGATATTAGATTCAGACTGTTATCTCACCTCTAGCCCCGACTCGCTTGATTCATCGGCCAGGTAAATGACATTTCCGGTCAAGTTCTGGGCCTCATATTGTTTCTTCTCTTCAATGTGAACTTCAAATTCGGTTACATTCCTTGCGACAGAATGTGTAGTATAAGATTTAAGTCTAGAGTGTATGCTGTACCCTTACATTTAATTCAGGAGCGTATGTTTTAATATTGAATTAAGGAGTGTGTCGAGTAACATTTCATTCGATTAAAGGGTGTGTGTTATAGCCAAGCCTGAATTAAGTTTAGTGTGGGTCTGAGGCAGGCCCGTAGCGTGCGGGGCAAGGGGCCGGGCCTCCCTACGTTTTGTCTGACCCCCTCTGCTTGTTTGCTCTACTTAGTAATGTTTGTTTCCTGCCCCCCCCCGCTAAATGCCTGGCCCCTGCTGTAGAATTTTCACGCTACGGGCTGGTCTAAAGGCTTAATGCCACAAAAAAAAAAGGGGTTTAATAATGAGAACAAAATGACACATAATGAAATATCATAAATGTGAAATAAACTGATGAATCAAGTAACTTGGAATTTCTAGCAACTAACTTTTCTGTCAATCTCGATTGATTCACACACTAAGATCTTTACAATGACACATGCGATAACCATTTATCTCGTAGGCGGACCGTCATTAACAATTACCAATAATCGACTACTTACGAAGATCCAGACTATGTTACAATTGGTTCATTTTTTTTTTTTTGTTATTTTTTTTAATTTGGCATGTATGTGTTGTTTACCTTTTAATAGACTCGAGCACAACTGGGTCAAACTCCATGCTCTGTCCTCTAGCATACGTCAGTTTCTTTGGCGGCAATTCTTGACACGTATCTGGGAGACTAGAAGATATTGACTTCCGTGGACTTCCGCCAAAAACCTCCATAGTCTCGAAAAAAATCCCTCTCCCTCAAAATCTTCTTCCATTTTTTTTTTATTCTTTATCCCTCCTGCTTGGTGGACTTTGACCAGATAAATATCTTGTTCATTTATACAGAGGCACAAAAAGAAATCTACAATATTTATCCCGCCTTCAGTTTAAGTGTTTATAAATTTCGAAAATAAACAAAATGTTTTCAAATTACTAAAATGAAAATGTAATATAACACTTGATTTTTCTTTTTAACTAAGCGGCTAGTGTGCAATACTGAAATGCGCAAAAGTTTTTTTTTATGTTTGCTTTGTTTTTGTTTGAATAACCATGACTATGAGCACATGTTTAATTAGCATTTATTTAACTTTTCCCTCCCCTGCCCCTCTAAACCGCCCATCTCTCTTTCATCTCTGGATCTCGGCATCAATGTTTATTTGACAGCTACTACAATTCCTATAAATTTAAACAGGGCCGTTTTAAGGTCGTCGTAGGCCCTGGGCACTTTCAAAGTCGTAGGCCCTCCCCGATTTCATTTTTTTTATATTTTTCAAGAATGCACCGGCACTTATTTGCCATTCTGGCTTTCGTAGGCCTTTGAAAAGTCCGTAGGCCCTAGACACAGTGCCTACTGTGCCTATATGATAAAGCGGCCATGAATTTAAAGGCGATATGGTTGATCCAAAATATAAAACACCCACCGTTAAATCTTACTGAGGGGCCGAAACGGAAATAATCCCCCGTAAAAAAATACAAGCGTTGGGGGTGGGGAAGACATATTAACCATACTTTTTTTAAAATACAAAAGAAAAATGTTTGCGCAGCGACCCGTAGCGTGCGGGGGGGTTTAAGTGGGCCCCCTGCGTTTTGTCTGGCCCCCCTGCTTATTTGTTCTACTTAGTCAAATGTATTACTTGCCCCCCCTGCTATGCCTGGCCCCTGCTGTAGAATGCCTGGCCACTTCTGTAAAATTTTCACGCTACGGGGCTGTTAATGTTAGTAAAGTTACACATTGAACAACATTTGTTGTCATTTAGAAAACACTTAGAAGTTTTGGTAGGGACTATAATAAATCATGCCTCCTTCCTTGTCCGGATTTAGACTTGATAAGGCCCTAAGCTATTTGATATATGGGGGCTTTCTTTAAGTCCGTCCAGATATTATATGTCAGTGCCAAGTGATTAAATATATATGAAAACTGCTCACTTGGATAAAATTTGGGGGGCACCCAAGTAAGTGGGGGCCCTAAACTATAGCTTGTTTAGCTTATACGTAAATCCTACGTTCATGGCTGTATATAGAGGGGTGCGGCCAAATTACATTTACAATATAAACGAGGAACAGTAATCTGCTTTATAGTAAATCAGCAAATGGTGGGTATCCTGGGTATGAGATCGATGGGGCCCCCAGCTGGAGGTGATTGTAAGTAGCCCATTGGCTGGCGGCAGTCCTGCTCCTTTGCGCGCTCCCAGTGCACTGCTCAGCTCACACGCATACTTCACTGTTCAATTTATAGTAACACATCCTGGTATGCATAAAATTAGATTGTATAGTGAAGTACTCTTCAAATATATGCCAGTGACATAATAAAAATAAACTTTAGCTAATGTATACTTCCTGTTCAGATGACTTACGTTGCTCAGCAACAAACAACCTGGTAAATTGTTTACAGCGGGTATTTAAATGATAGTAATAATAATTGGTTGTGACACTATAAAAAAAGGGAAATGAAACAATTCAGTTTTAGAAAAAAATAATAGTCTTGTAATATTAATAACATTTATTTTCATTTATCACTGCTCAATAATAATATATAGTATTCACCGAGTAACAATCTTGCAGCTTTCAGTTGATTTTTAAATAAAAATAATTTTTCAATTCTTTTTTTTTTCAATCATTTTAAAGTAAATGATTTATTAAAATTACTACAAATAATAACTTAAAAATATAATGAAAGTCTCTAGGCTCACCATAAACATTGTTATCAATTTAAGTTGTAAAATATATAAACCAGATATTGATCCAAAAAATTATGTACTTCTTATGAAATAAGTTTTAAAATTAGGCGAGAAACACATATTAAATAAAAAAAGTGCCATTTTTTCAATGGTAAATTAATATATTAAATGTTTGTCGTAGTAGAAGAAAGCTCTAGACAAGTGTCCTACAATGTTTACAACTCAAAATGAAGCACCATTAAATTTGCCAAGACAAGATGTGTTCCTAAATGGTCAAAACAAGCATATTATTTGGACAAGCCCACCCCATCATGTCCCTGTGTATCCTAACTGGCAAGAGCTGAGAGCAGTCAGATACAATCCACGACTGACTAGAAGAGATGAGACAAGTAAAGAAGTCGAAGAAGACTGGACTGAGTTTCACAGACAAAGATTTACACCAGAAGGTACCGTTTTTCACAACTTTAAGGCTCCAGTACAAATATTTTAATATATGTAATCATAAAATGACTTGGAATAATTCACTTAAGATAGTTTTTTTTAAACATTAATAGCAATAATTGAAAAACATGATTCTAATTAAGGTGGAATGCATTTTTTGACACCATTAATTTATAATACACCTTTTAGGTGGTTATGGTCATCCCATGGGCACTCAACCATCAGGCGTGCCTGCTTTGAGATTAGATGGTTACACACGACACATCCATGGTATGCCACCCAGAGACATCTTTCACTATCATTGGCCAAAGGCAGACTCGTGGACTGCCCCTGCCAGGGCACCCAGGGGGGAATATTATGGATACTATCACGAAGCCCTAGAAGCTGAAAAGTTTATGAGAAACAGGCTTCAGCCCATGCACAGACGCCTGTCAGCTTTTGATGTACCCAAAATAACTTCACTCAGCTCTAAACAAACCTTTTATGATGTTGATAGCAATGTAGCTGCAGGCCTATCTTAAAAGCCACTTATGCCATTTTCATCTGGCAAGGTGTGTTACATTTCAGGATGAACAACAGATACATTGTCTAGTAAAAAGCCAGCAATTTAGATTCGTTTTTTAAGACTAATAAATTGTCGCATTCATTTTTAAGTTTTCACAAAACAAATGTATATTGGTGTGCTTTACCAAACTCAGTTTTTTTAAATGTGGAATTAAATTCACCTAAAACTGTTTAAACAATTTTAACATCTGTAAAATGCTTTTTTAGTTGACCAACAATAAAAACATCACTATATCATAGATTAACCGTGTCAATCAAGCGTTTAAGATCATCTATTAAAAAAATTCTTTTAACTGTTAAGGTCATCTTAATTTCTTTCTATTTGAATAAAAATAAATAAAAAGATACAGGTACTTCTTTTTTTAGTTGAGAATTTTATTGACATATTTGTGTTTGTTTATGCACATCTGAGCACAGCTACAAACAAAACTATTAAATTATATAAAATAACATACGTCACATAGCAACTCAGGAAAAATAAAGCTTTTTCCTTAATAAACAGAATTATCATAGAAAGATTAAACATATTAACATATAATAATTATTTACACCAATTCCTCTAGATAAATTTGTTAGCTTTTAGAACTGAGCATGATGTGAACCAAGCCTAAACAAGTACAAGAGTTATTCTTCAAAAAGTACAATAATTTTTCTAGTCAGACAACTGAAAAATTCCACTTCTAAACTTTCCAACAACACTGCACAGAAGTAGGAGAATCAATGTGCCCATAGTATAAATTGTTTTAAACCTAAATAACAAAGTCTGCATCATCTGTTAGAGATTCGGCTTTACTTCTAAGTTAATTTTGACTCCTATACTAGCCAGTTCAACGAGCAAGTAACGAAATACATAGGGCACTGCAATTAAATGCACAGTGTCACGCCGCTGACAGTGCTGACACACAATCTTGTGACGAAACATTGTGTTTTTGTTTTGGCTCGGATCAAACTCTGATTGCTGTACCAATAAGGGAGATAATAAGGTGTGGCAGTTCATACAGTAATAAGCCTGTAATGAGAAAAGAAAATGTAGGTATTATTTATTATTTGGCCTATAGTAAAATCAACCCAAAATTTTTATTTTAAAATTCGTTCATTCACTAAAAAGCTTATATGGCAATATTTTCAAGAAAAGCCTCTTAGAATTGGGAAAAAAAAAGAAAACTGCTTCAATTTAAACAGTTTTCAGCAAAGTGGCTATTAAAGATTAAAGTTATACATGTACATCGAATAATATTATAAGTTAAAAGAATAAATTTTCTTTTTAAAAAGAAAATGAATAGAATTATCAATTGGTTTATATTCTGAAAATATTTAGCACGAAAGCTCTTATAACAAGCAGTGACATCAGCTTGAAAATTAAAAGGGTGACTAGCAAATGGCCTGAAAAGCCCAATTAGCCAGTTTGATAGGGCTATTTTTAGCTACACCCAAAATGGTGAAAGAAATGGAAGATAGTGAGATATGTATAATTCAATAGGAGCTCTGCTATTTTTCTTTTATATAAAACCAAGGAGCTTTAAGCCCTACTTTGTTCGAAAAATAATAAACGAGACTTGAAGTGGATGTATTTTACATTTTAACAAAGAATATATAGGAAATCATACATTTGGACTGATTTGAAAAATAAAAGTCAACAGGTATAGATTGAAAAACATATTAAGATTGATATTAGTTTTAAAAATGAATAATATTGTAATCAAATTATTTTAAAAAATGATTGACCATTTCAATTAATTAAATTTATAACGTAATTTGAATAAAAATTTGTTACATTTTCAGAACTTTGATTGGGAAAAGCCATTTAATCAAAACTTGTTCTTCTTTTTATGTTGTACAAAGACATATATCACAGATATATGAGCATCTGACATTAGTATTTGAAATATTGAATTCTTTAAAAGAGTCTGAATATTCTAAAATAACATTAATGTTCACATTATTTTACACTTCATATATCATGAAAAAAATGTAATAAAGATTCAAGCCAAGAATATATAGTTGAAAATTGTTCGATTACATTTATTTATAATATTATTTGATTGGTTAGAATATAGAAATGTCCAGTCGAGCGATGAAATCGGCCAACTATTGTTCATGGACTAACTCAATTGTAACCACAAAAATATATTAATAATCAAAATATATCAAAGTATTTATGTGGAAAAACAGAAACTTATATCTTAAATGACAAAAAAGTTATGGAGTTTTATCTGCAGAAAAAATAATGTTGGTCGCATTTTTAAAATTTGTAAAAAATACAAGCAGTGACTCCATTTTTTACATGAAAAAAATTCATAACTTTTTTCTAATTGACGTACACTCTTAAATGTACTGTCACAGTAAATTTATGTCTATCAAACTTAGTTTGCTAGGTTTTTACAGTACTGTTTTGAAAATTTTTATCAAACTACCTACCCTAATCTACTTTCTTTCTATTTAACTTACCTTTGATTTATCTGAGCAGTTCAACAGCCTGTCATTCAGCAGAAAACTTGTGCCATGTGCAATGAGAGCATCCCTTTCCATCTCACCAAATCGGATACCACCAGCTCTCTTCCTGCCCTTAACTGGCTGTTGAGTGACTTGATCCACTGGACCTGTAGTTCTCACCTGTGAGAGATTCAAGGTAAAAAAAATTGCAACTCAGAAAAGCCAGAATCAAACAGAATCTGCAAATAAGTGAATTTAAGATAAACTACTTTTTTTAAATTAATGAGCTAGAAAATTTTTAATGAATACATGTATAATGCATAGCAGCCAATAGCTATATTTCTTTCAGTATGCTTTCTTCAATAGTAACTTTGTTTTCCTCAGCACTTTTTTCTACAAGTTAGCAATGCATGTTAAGTATATCTTAATTTCAATATAGCTGTATTTAACCATATAAATGTAGTCAGATTTTTTTGAGTTTGGCTTTAATCTTCAAAAATCCTTATCTTTAATAACAAATTATAGAATCAGGAAAACATTAACATATTTATTTGATGACCAAATTAAGATTTAATTTGCAATGCATCTTGAAAAAAATCATCATGTAAAAAAACAAAAAACCAACCTGAAACTTGTCAGAAACCATGTGCCTAAGGCGTTGGTAGTAAACAACTCCAAAATAAATATCAGCCTCCATTTCCTGTCCCAGGATACCACTATACATTCTTTCTGTACCATAATAGTTGTAGCCTCCTGTTTAAAAAAAAATTCACACAATGACATCTTTTGTTAGCACTTAGATGCAATGTCCTACTAACTTGAATGTCCTATGGATCAAACTGAATGCCAGGCCACTTGTTTCTGCTAACAGCCTAATCTGTCTTCTTAACAGGCTAACATGTCTTCTAAAGCTTCTGTCATCACATTTCAGGTATAAACCAAATTCATGCATGTACTAGTTCCTAAACTTCTTTTAATTAATATGACCCAGACATGGCTGACCCCATATTTCATTGTATTCCAAGTTCCCCTAAATACCCAGCCAATATTAGGATTTTATTTATCAGATTTAATACCACTCATCCCCCTCCCCTTACACATTGTTAGGGCTTCCCTCTTCAGGGACAGTCCCTTTAACAGTAGTCCTGCATTCTAGATGGCTGATAAAAAATTTCCTGGCACCTTTAATAGAAAGCTCAAACTAAGCTGACTAAAATTATGGTTTAACATTTTTTTTAAATTTTAGATATCTCTATCTTGACTAACCTGCAGTAAGCATCTGACCAAAATAATCAATGGCTGGTTGCTCCTCAGAGAAAGTGAAGGGTGTGGCGTCTAAATACATACCATGAAGAGCCCCTGCCTTGCCAGCCATGCTTTCAATCATCATTCCTTAAAGACACATGTAGAATGAAAAAAAGTATATCAGTTGTATATATCCCAAGATCCTTTAATAGTTTTAAATATACTAACAACTTAAGTCCTTTTTCTGACACACTATAACATAAATGTATAAATACATAGATATAAGTACACTCAACATAAACTTAATACGTGTACATGTAATTAGATACCTATCAATCTCATATATATATATACATTAGGGTGATAACAAAAAATTTTTTTTTATGAAACCACTTGCAATCGAGGAACTTTTATGTGTAATTTAAGAATATCAATTGCATTTTAAATTTTTGTGAAAAAAGTTCCCCCACCTCCCCATTTTTCGGAAGAAAAAAGTGAAAAAAATAATTTTTTTTTCATAAAAAAGGACATATTTTTAGCTTAATTCAAAAGAGTATTAATAATAACTAATCAACTTTTATTAACAAATATTGAAAAGTTAGTAATATGTACAGAATGTACAAGAAATGTTCAAAACATATTTTGTCCTATGAACTTCAGATTCAAAAATTCAATTTTTCTCGATTTCGCATGAAGTTCCGCCATCAGTTTCACAGCACGTTCAGCAATTTGGTTAGATCTGGGAATGTCAATTAATGAATTCTCGACTGACCAATGAGTTTTTAAACACTTAATTGCCTTCTTGCATTTTATCTTGATGAGTGAGGTAAACAGTTTATTGAAGGACGCTTCATTGTAGTGTTGCGAATCGAACCAAGCATTTGCCCATTCGTAGCAGATGAAGTTGCAGGCAGAAGCGAGAATACTGCGCCACTCTGGCATCAGAAATAATGCTATAACAGTAAATATTGCACGTGAGTTCCATCTTGCCTGGTGTAAATTTGGTAATTTATTCC
Source organism: Bulinus truncatus (assembly GCA_021962125.1). NCBI lineage: Eukaryota > Metazoa > Mollusca > Gastropoda > Planorbidae > Bulinus > Bulinus truncatus. The sequence continues at coordinate 72,178 of JAGDYQ010000131.1, read as the reverse complement.
AGCTGATGCGAGGCCAACGTGGGTTCTCGCCTGTGCTAACATCTTTTGTCGCAAGAAGCGGTAATCAGCTTGAAGAGTGACATAGTTTTGTGTTAATTTGCCCATGAAGGAATAGTTGAGTTCTTGTTTGCTCCTTGGCTCTTGAATAAGAAAATTCATGACATGTTTCAGAAGAAGGTCGAGTACATGGTGCTGACAGTCAATATATTGTGGCTTCTGAAAGCCATTGCTCAAGACATCATCCTGTAGGAGCTTTACAATGCCGTGCAAATGGTCAGTATTTCTGCGGTGGTGTTGCAAATTAACATACAAATATTTTCACAAGCATCATATTCATCTATTAGCTGATGTAGTTCATTGTGAATGGCGCGGCAGAACCACTCTCACATTTGAGAATACCAAGTTTGATTTCGGTTGTCATCTTTTTCAGCAAACCTACTTGATTCTCTTCCCTTTGCACTCTTTTACCATCAAACTGGATACAATAGGGATCTTTGCTTTGAAGTTTTTGAACAATTTTAGTTTTCATTTTCCGTCCTTCAGAGATTACTCATTTCCAGACACCCGCCTGACTTGGAACCGGCACATCATGACCCTGTTCAGCAATGGTTGCAAGAACGTCATGTGCTTTATGTGTGGAAATGTTTTTCAGTACTAGTAAACCCGCCGTTCTAGTGCTTGCTCTTTGGTATCTCGGTTTGCATTCAGAAGATGACGTTTAAGAAATAGTTGTCGACTCGGGTGAAGAAGCAGAGGTTTCAGAATCCGAAGATTTTGAGACAGTTGTATGTTTTTGTGTAGGTTTTGAGACAGTCGTGTGTGTTTGTGTAGTTTATGAGACAGTTGTGTTTATTTGTGTAGGTTTTGAGACAGTTGTGTGTGTTTGTGTAGGTTTTGAGACAGTTGTATGTGTTTGTGTATGTTGTGAGACAGTTGTATGTGTTTTTGTAGGTTGTGATTGAGAAAAGCTGGCTTGAGATTGAGTTTTTGATAGTCGGATTCGTTTTCTTGGGTGGAATGATTCCAAAGGGGCTTGTTTGACCATTGAATAACCAATCTTTCCTCCACTGTTAACCTGCCTCTGGTAGAGCTCTTTATCCTCTGTGCTTTTCCATTCTCCATTAACGTTGGTGACATCAAATAACCAAGAAAGTGTTATCAGATGGTTTCTTTTTGTTTTTGTCATCTAAATCAATTAGACCATTGAGTTTCATTCTGATTAGTGTGCTGGATAATAGTGGAAAGTCTTGAATTTCCCTCCAGAGCAATTCTATATCAGTGATCATAATTTTGATTCGATCCAGTCGCCGTTTCTGGCTATTGAACAGAAAAGTGAGGTTTCCAAGAATTTGACGGTTTGTCGGCATCCATGTGAGATTGATTAGCTTTTCAACAGATAGAATTCTTGGATACCTCTTCTGTTTAGAAGATGAGGGAAATTGAGTATAGTAAATGTCTTGTTTATAAACAAATGGAAACAGTCAACTGAAATGTGCTTAAAAGCAGTCTAGAAAGTCATATATAATAATTCAGTGTGAAATCAAAACCGAGCGTCAAACTGCGCGATATGAGAAAACAAAAATTAAAAGGTGGGGGAACTTTTTTCAATTTAAAAAAAAATTGATGTTGCTACTGTCATCTACATACAATTGTTCCTCGAATGTAAGGGGTTTCAGTTTCCTTACAAAAAAAAAATGAAAATAGTTATCACCCTAATATACATGTATATATATTTTACATAAAAAAATTACAATTAATGATATCCAGACTTACCAATGGTCATACGAGATGGGAAACCATGAGGGTTGAAGATGATGTCAGGAACCATACCAGATTCTGTAAATGGCATGTCTACTGCAGGCCACAACATACTAAAAAGTAGAAACCAATTAAAAATTGTTTTAGTAGTTTCTTCAAAGCTTAACGGAAACACAGTAACACAATGGCTAATTCAAATCAAATATTTAATGACTCATGAATTTTAAGTGGAGTAACTTAGTCTTTTAACAAAATGCTAAACTACAGATTCAAATGAATATTTGAAATCATGTATGTACTGAACTGAATTGAAATGCTAATGTAAAGGAAAGCCAGAGGTTAAAAACATGTTTAAAAAAAAATTAAATTAAATCACAAATGTTTGCTCTTTTAAACAAAATACATTTAAAATGGTAAAAAAGGTACTTTAGCTCACCTGCAGATTCCTTTCTGTCCATGTCGACTGGAGAATTTGTCTCCTATTGTTGGATTTCTCTGAAATTCATAAAAATAGAAAATAAGTTTGATGTTTACAGTTGTTAAAGAAATGATTAAAAAAAAAAGAAGTATTCTATTATTTTTATTAAAAATATTTATATAAAATTTGTTTTCTTTTGCAGATGTAGCAAAATTAAAATACTATGAGGTCTTCTGTTTGCTTTAAAGGTGGCTCAATGGCCGTGATATTGTGAGCAAAGGCAGTGCCCAATTTAGTCCCTCTGATGCTCTAAGCACCAACGAATTTTTTTCATGATACTAGTATTATTCAGACTCAATATAGTTTAATTTAGTCCTGCTCAAAGGTGATACTGTAATGTCTAGTAAAACACATAAAAATACTGTGTCCCAAACCAACATCTCATCACAGAAAAATAACTATTCTTTTTTTTTTTAATAAAATTTTCTGTAAATTATAAAATTTTAATGAATATCAATTTGTAAAGTATAAATAAAACCAATATCTATAAACTATGCTAAGTTTTAGAGCAAGCTTTCAGAGTATCCGAGGTGACGGATGATCTTGTGGCAAAGCGGTCATTTGTCAACCTGAGTATCATGGGTTCGATCTCCAGTGAGAACCAAGGGAATTTTTCAGGTCATGGTTAATGTAGTGCCCCCATGGCCATTGCACTATTCGCTATGTTAGGGGTGAAAGAAGAGCACTATAAAAAGGCATCAACAGTCATCCTCCAACAATACTGTTTGTGTTAAACTTTATCATAACAGTTTAAAAGAAAAGAAAAAAATCATATTTCTCTACGTATAATAACAAGCAGAATTCAATTTAGGTTTTACTCAAAACTAGGTCACACTTGCTTAAGATTAAGAAAAATCATACCGCTATCCTCAGGACGAAGCAAACATAGTTCAATTCTTCTATGCCAAGATCATCTCCCAGAACTTTGATCTGTACAACTGTGGCATCTTCCATGCTTTTGAAATTTACAACTTTGTATTCACCCGTGTTGACATTTTTATAGCTGCCAAAATGAACAATGAATCAGCTCACATGAACTTTTCACTTCAAAGGACAGTTATGTGCAACAGTTTAATAAATATGCTCAAATTTATTTACATTCTGTTGAACTATTAAACTTTTTAATGCTACCATAAATAAAATGCAGTTGTTGTTCTTTTTTGCTGAAATGATGAAGTTAAAAAAAAGCACAATTTTCACCCTCTAAAAATACCATAATAGAACACTCTAGAAAATCAGATTATTTGGTAGCTCTAGAAAAAATAGTGAGCTCAGAAATATAATCTAGCAACCATGAAGCTACACACTAATTTGTTTTGGATAATCAAGGGAAAAGATTTTCAATTTAAAAATAACAACCTGTAATAAGGATCACCATAGGACAATTTAGTTCCAATGGGTGGAAGACCATCAACATCAAGAGAACCAGTTAAATCATTTGGCATACAACCTTTTTAAAAAAAATCATAAATAATTTAAACTTAATATTTGGAGACATAAGCAAAATAACTCTAAAGAGGAAAAAAAGAGAAATACATGTATAGCTTTATATTTCATCACTTACCAAATACAAATGTCCTGGAGCCATGTTCTCTGCTAACTGCTCGCAAATCCACAAACTAAGGATCGGATAATAAATAAATTGTTGAGTTATAGAAAAAACAGGATTTTATCAGAACTAAAGTCTACATAGTTACTGATATTGTAAACATTTTCTGTAAGTTCATCTATCTCACTGCCTAAATCAATTACTTGAGTCAGAAAATGTTTCTTTCAAATTTAGAACCAAACAAAACATAACAGAATATTAAACAATTTAACAATACTGAAAAGATTGGATGACAGTTCAGCAGTAAAGAAACTCACATCTGACTTGATGATACTACCATGGGCAAAACCTCTTTCATAAGAAGATTTGTTGAGTATCATGGCATCCTCCATGTCATAACCCTGACAGATGTAAAAAAGACAACAACAAATAGTACATGCTTTTTTTATTATTAATAGTTTGTTCTTGATTTATTATGCAATACTCAAAAACAAGATTAATATCAGCACAAAACAAACTAACAAAATTAGCCCAAACACCATAAAATTTCAGGAAGCTATTTTTTGTGTGGAAATTGATACTAACCGTATATGAAATAACAGCAACAATAGTGTTGGTGCCTATCGGGTATTCATTCAGATTGTAGTCTTCAAATGCTTTTGGTCTAACTAAAGGGCTCTTGGAGTCTGAATTCTGTAGAGTTTGTTGTCTGCTCTGTGCTCATAAGCATGGAGCGGTGTGCCCATCGTCTGCTTACCCATCTGGGAAAATTTTTTTTTTTAGAATTAACTTGTGAATCAAAAGTAAGAAAGACTCAAGCAATGTTTTAGCGAACAGAATAATTTCATGAGTAGACTGACATAAAGGAACATGAAATATTAAACAAAAAACTTTTGAATATACTAGATCCTAATTTCAATATCTGAATTTTTTTTTTTTAATTTTTCTCAATTTTACATTTGACTGAATGAATAATAGCTCCAACATATCAATGCACTTTTATAATATAATTATAGGTATGTGATTTTTGTCTACAATTCAGCTGAAAAATATCTGAACAGCTTTTTTTTAAAAAAAGTCTTAAGATTAAGGATAAAAGTTGTAACAAAAAAATTAAAATCTGACATCTTAGATTAATCCAAATGCCTAAAAGCCTTGGGTACTGATTCCTTATTTTGACTCAATTCAAAATAGAAGACTTACAAGCATTTAGACAGGTAGAACATTTCAGATGTCTATCATTATTATACATGATCTCATTTCTTTAGCTTTGTTTTGTGTTATCTCATTTCATTTTTATCAACTTGATATAATTATAAGCAGCTAAGGACTTCTATCTATTTCTGGCTTAATTTTAGTTCTATATGCTGGTATGCAAATACTAGCATGTACATACACTAGTTTAGTAGTAAAGATACATATTATTTACTGGTTTTGAATTATTTTGAAATTTATATAAATAATAAAGATTTATTAAGTTTACTACCTGACACTGGTACATGTTCCTGGGGCTTTGGTTAAAGTCAGAAAACGGAGTCATGCAGGCTATGATGCTCAACATACTTAATTCATTCAATTCTTGATGAGTGGTAACCTGAATACAAGACACATTAAAACAACATCTACCAGATTGTTCTGTCGACTACACCAGCACATTCATCAGATTCAATCTTCACGGAGTTACAAGATATAAAAAAACTCACAAAAAATCCAAACGGAAGAGTACAAAGAAATATTGATTGAAAGGGATAATAAGAAACAAATGAATTCTAGGAGTCAGAACCTGATAATATTTGATGTGAGTTTTAAACACTATGATTCAAAGCCCAGCAAGCTCTGCCAACTTAGATATTGTAGAAGACAATGGCTATAGGCAGTGAGCTTTTAAGTCATTTACAGGGGTGTGAGAAATCAATTTTTTTTTAAAGTTTTTATATACAAGTCTTTGGGTACTCATAATTTAGGGGACGGGTGGTCATGCAGTGCAGAGCGCTCGACTGCCGACCGTAGGGTCCCAGGGTCGAATCTCAGTGAGAGCCTTGGGATTTTTTTCAGGTCCAGGTGAAAGTCCCCAAGTCCACCCAGCTTTTAATGGGTACCTGACTTTAAGTTGGGGAGTAAAGGTGGCTGGGCATTGCGCTAACCACACAATCCCTTTATATGCAGAGGTTACTGTAACAGATGAATTCTACACTTCATCTGCCCTGATGAGCCCTATGGGACTTAAGGGAACTTTACTCATAATTTATCCCAGTCTGCTGACCCCTTGGCTATTGCATAAGTGAAGTGGGGTTACGCGGTCACTTTAGTCTTAGATAGGGTGGGGATTCAGATATAGTATGTTAGCAGTTTGGTGTAAGAGGTAAGATCGCACCCTTACAGGAATTTCCTACTAGTGAAATTAATATATAATTCAGCAATTAAACAAAACAAAAATCCTCTGCCACAAAGCATAAGGCAAAGTAGGATTTAGCTGCTTACCCCAGGAAATGCCTCACTTTGATTTAAGGCAATATCCAGATAAACTTGCTCAAAAGTGCCAATCATTTCAATGGCGTTAGCAGTAAGGTTAAGCACTGGTCGAACCATCCTGGCAAGGTTGGTGAAAAGATACAGGCCAGGATACTGGCTGGCAACTTCAGTTTTCTTCACAAGACAAACTTCAAGAGCAAAGGGCAACTGTAAGGATAAAAAAAAGTATGCTCATGTTTAATTTTCAAAGACATGAATAATAAGGACTTTTAAATGAAACTTAGTGAAAAATGTTGATTAAAAAAAAATCCACCAATAGAGTGAACTTCCTACAGAATATTTCTGCTATAAATTTGTTTACAGTACCATCTTAGCTTGGATGTCAGCTGACAAGTCACATATGACTGACCACTAAAATTCAGTTTATAAAATGTTTTTTTCACCTCTCCCTTAATCTTTAACACCCTGAGTGTTGATGCAAATGTTTCTGCATTCCAAGAATTTACGTAGCCCATTATCTTTCCATCCAGAAGGACAGTGTAGCAATCTGAAATTGGCCATGGATTGGGGGAGGCAATGGGTGACATGCCAAGCTCTGTAAGAATTTGATGAAATCTCTCGCACACAACTTCAAAATTGACAACCTGATATGAAAACAAAAAAAGTTGCTCAAAATTATTACAAACGTAGTAAACGAAAATCCTTTAAAATTAGGTTATGCATATATTTATATCCTATTTGATTTCACAGCCAGATACATGTACAACCAGTAAAAAAAAAAAAATGATGGTTGGCTTTACCTTACAACTTGCTGTCATGTGATTTAGTAAACCACATGGTGCTCCATCAGGGGTGTGAACTGGACATAAAAAGCCTAAATAAAAAAAAACAAGCAAAAAATACTTTAAAGATTACAAAAATGCGAAATATTTAGCCATAACATTCTAGAATAAAAGATCAAGTCACAATATAACACTATATTGGTTTGCTCCCACAGACACATACCATAAATTAAGTTTTCATTAATGTCACTGGCTGGTTAAAGAACATACCCCAAGCTTCAGGAAGCAGTTTTCTAACTGTTGTTGTCCTCATTTCAGTGAAAAAAGAACCTCTGTGTACAGCTCGGAAATGTGACAAGTAGCGAAATACATTAAGCTTGTCTGCTAGAACAGCCAAACCTCTTGCCTGATTGAACATAAATGGAAAGAGTTTTCTTTATAAAAATTAAAATTTTGGAAAAAAAAATATAAGAACTAATTGTAAGTCTTTTAATATGGAGAATTAAAAAAAATATAGTTGTCTCTGTTAAGTAAAGGGGGATACCTAGCCATGAATTTTATGTATAATTGATAGTATAAGATATTAACTTCAAAAATTACAAAGTTGCTGCGATATGCAAGGTTTGAAAAAACTGCTGTATGTTCAGATGGCCATAGTTGAGTAACAGCATTCCTGAGTCTGCCCAGCTTAAAAAAGGATGCCCTGACATTAACTGGGGAAAGTAAAGCAGTGTGGGCATTGTGCTAGAGACAGAATTTACTGCTAAAAGTAAGTCATGACTAGAAACAGAACACTACTCTAGAACTGCTCTAGGACTGTATAACATATCTTTCCTCTTATTTGAAAAATGTGTCAATGAGCTGCATAGCAAAATCATCCAATAAAAAAAATCATTTATGACTTAGGATGAGCAGAGGTCTAGATAATTAAATTGGTAGTAAGAAGATATACAGTCAAGGTGACAAGCATTATTAAATGAGATGTGGGGGTGAAGCATAAAAAATGATTAACCTGCATCAAGCCTAGCCCTGTTGGTGAAATAAGATTGCCAGTAGACAGTAAATACTCTAAAGCTCTAGTGATGGTTGGCACACTTTTGGTCGCTTCCCGGACATCAGCTGAAAAAAATTGCATTATTTTATATGATGCGCATAATTTCTCACTTGTATTATAAAAAAACAAGCTTTAATATTAAATAGATTAATGTTTATGTTATGTTAGATACTGTGCAGGTTTTAGCATTACAGCAAGAGGAAAATAACACATAAAAAAACAATTTAAACCAACCTATATCTAAATAGTCTCTAACCTGGGGTTATCTGAAATGCATGACCTTTTTTCTTTATAGCTTTCAACATTGATAATTTCATTCCAGAAAGATATGCATCCAACTTTTCCTGTTTTGGAACAAATGTACACAACAATTATATGACTGAGATCTGAATCAAAATGAATAGATTGAGGTGGGTAGGGCACATAGAAACAGAGATCCAAAAGCAATATATAAGGCAACACCCAATGAGAAAAAGCCTAAGCGCAGACCAAGAAGTAGATGGTTAGAGGAAGTGCAGAAAGACCTTAAAGCCACAGGAGTGAGAGAGTGGAGGAAGAAGACCATGGATCAGGAAAAGTGGAGAAGAGTGGTATGGCAGGCCAAGGCCCTAAATGGGCTGTAGAGCCAAAGAAGAAGAAGAAGAAAGAAACAGGTGACATGAATTGTGAAAAAAGAGTATCCCAAGCTGTACTAACTACCTAAGATGAAACTTCTGAAATATTGATCTGATTCAGAAGAGTAAAGCGCACGTTAGAGATATTTAGATGATAATTTTAATGAAAAAGTTGTGTTAAAAAAGACGTTTATTCTATAGTAATAAAAAGATCTATGAAAATACCTTTAGAACCATTTGCATCAAATGTCCTGGTACCAATAATTCCTGAAACATTGGATTGTCCGGATTCTCTTCAGCACACTCTCCATGGACAAAAGCAAAAAGTTTCTGTGTCATGTATCTGCCATGAAAAAAATGGAAGGGTGCTAGGAAAATATTTTTTGACTATATCATGGCATACATGTTTAGCTTCAACAGATGAATGGATGGCCAACCAACCTGCTAAATACTAGAGCTAACAGTGCATTGAAAAAAGAAATTTCTTATATACAGTGAAATGTCGTTATAACGAACGTCAGTGTAACGAATTATTCAGTACAGCGAATTTTTTTTTAAACCTTAAATTCCCCCCTGGGGAGACTGGGGCCTTGGGACGGCTGGGGGGGGGGGGGGGGGGGGGGAGGACCCCCAGCAAGAGGCAGGGGAGGGGGGGAGGATGGGAGAGGAGGGGAAAGGGAGGAGAGGGGGAGGAGAGGAGACAGGAAACCGACGGACGGCGGAGGGCACAGGGCACCAACAACAAGGGGGGGAGGGGGGGGGGGGGGGGGCGGGAGGGGGGGGGGGGGGGGGGGGAGGGGGGGGGAAGAGATGGTAGAAAGGGGAGGGGGGGGGGGGGGGGGGGAGGGCACCCCTATTTTATATAAATATATATTTAAGGGTGGGGGGGGGGGGGGGGGGGGGAGAAGAAGTTTGGGGGTTGGGGGATAGGTGTGGTGGGGTTAAAAAAAAATTGGTAAATTAAAAATACCTGAGTTTTGTGGCATGTTATTCTCTAAAAAAAAAAAGTTCTTAATACCACTTAATATAATGAAAGATACAAAATGAAAGTTAAGAATAAAAAGCTAAGTAATGATTAGAAATCATGAGAAATATACTTACACCAACAGATTGAACTTGTCTGAATTATTGTCCAGATGAATGCAAACACTGTTCTTAAATAAATATTTTCCAACTTCTTCATCTGTGTACCATTCCGGCAGAGACAGCTTTACACGGAACCTGCGACCGATAAAACTCAACACAGACGCCTGGGAGTTAAGACCTTCAGACATGATCTGTCGCAACATGAAGGTAATACATCTGAAATTCAAAAGCATTTTGTGTTTATTTTCAATAATGTAAATGTCACAAATTCTACAATAAATTTAAGTGAAAAATATTGTTGTCATTATAAGTTGAGGAATTTTACTTACTAATGCTGCATTACATATCAATAAAAATTTTATAAGTAATTTAAGATAAATTTAAGACAATTGTGTGATGTCAAGATTCCAATTTTTTAAACCTTAATTTCTTTAAGAATGCTATGCTAAGAATTCTTTCAGAATCACTGTCTTAGAACTTCACTTTAAATGAATCAATAAATAAATGTACCCTTTATAAAATGTATCTTCTTCTCGTCCTTTGATCAACTCATCAGCAATAAATTTTTCTGAGACATCAAGTAGACCCTAAAATGCACATTAAAAATATTTTGGTAATGTTATGGCTGCTAGTTTTCTATATACAAACTGAAAGTAGAGCAATCAAGGTAATATTGCCAAAGGTAAAACAGTATCAAGTGAATGCAGAAACTATGTGATACATTATGTAAGTATTTCAATAAATTCGCACACTTTTTTCATAGTTTTCAACACTTAATAGTTCAAATTATGTTTATAAAATTAAATACAATCATCTAAATAAATTAAGATTTTACCTTTAGAACTAAGACTATTGGAATGAAGAAAACTTCTTTCATAACACCAAATGAAAGTTTAGCAGTTCCATTGTTTAGGTAATGAAGTGTCAGGGTCTGAACATAAAATTCCAGATGGCAAATTGAATAGACATATACTGATGGAGAAGTATAACTAATAAATCTTAATTACATGTAAAAATTATTTTTGAAAATAATAGTGAAAAAATAAATACATGCAGTAATCCTTAAGCTTTAACTGTGATACAAAACAATCTTACATACATCCATATATGATACTTAACATTTTACTCACATTTGCTATCTGGTCTTCTCTTACGCAGCGTATGGACACCCCAAATTCTGTATATTCAGGCCCTCTTTTCTTCCAAGACGATCTTGTCAAGCACAAGGGCTACAATAGAAAAAAAATGTATTTAAAAGAAATAAAAAATGAATTTTTTTAAAAATAATAATAATCTTACTGAGCAAATTCAATATAAGTTCAGCCATTGCTTACAAAGTTTCTCCGCTGTTGAATAAGAAGGCGCACAACCTTTTCATTGCCATTGATGATGAAATAACCTCCCATTTCCTAAAATGAATTAAAAAAAAAATTTAGCTCATTTTATAAATCCAATGTGTAGGCAAAATACTGATTTATGAACTGTTTATAAATTCTTGTCATAAATCTAAATCTAGCAGGCTCAAAATCAGAGAATAATGTCTGGGCAACAGCTTATTAGCCACTAGAAAGTAGTAACAATGTACAATGAAACTGTGAATCTCTTAAGCAAACAATGTGACTGTGTGTGTGGTAAGATGTTAAAAGACTGTGATGATCTAAATCCCTATTTCTTAAAAGCCACCTATATTTGTGTAATTGGGCTAAATGCTATCAATATTTAAGTGCTACACTATTAAATATAAAAATAGCACAAATGGCAGCAATTTTTTTTTGTCATTGGTAGAGTATTTTTTATATCATGATGTGCTTTCTGTAATATAAATATTCTCTGACTAAACACTTGCACATGGCATTAGATTAGCAGTGTGTAACAAATAGTTTTATTTTGTTTTCCTTTAATTGTGTAACAAAATTCTAAATAATGTCAAAGATATATTTTACCAGACATTGTTTACAAGAAATAAATTAAAAAAGGCATCCACCTTGAATGGTTAGCGAAATGTTAAAAATCTCTTAGCCATTGTAAAAGCATACATGTTCACTAGAAAAGATGCAAAGCTATAAAAAAAATCTTACCTCTGGTTCTTCTCCATGTTGCACCAGTGCTGCAGGCTTTAAATTTGCAATGTTACATGCATCAGACTAAAATAGTAAAAATGTTGACTGAATTAACTATAAAATGTATTCCAACTGAGCTGAATTAAGTTTAAAATATATTTAACATATATTTTTTATAACAAGAATTTTTTTATTTTTCCTATCCACATGAATCAGTTTTTTTTTATCTATCAATAAAAACCTATTTTAAAGCTATCCTCAAATCAAAGCGAAGCATTCCGCTGCGCTATTTCTCACTTGAGATTTTTAAAAGCGCGAAAAACCCTCGCTACACCTAAGCGAAGCCGACCGGATATAATGATTTTTTTAATTTTCCTTTTGTTTATTTGAAGACGTCGGCAGACATTTTCTTCTTATGATATATTTTCTACAGTTATGGTATTTTACAAGTAAAAAGTGAAAAAAACACTTACTTTTTGGTATAATCTGATATAATTCAAGTTGCTATATATAAATGTAAGTCTTATTTGTTAATTTTAAGACATTTATATCAATTTTAACCATGATTTTCATTTGAGTCGATGTTTCTAGGCAGCCATTTTGGATTGTTTACACTCGCGAAACAACTCTGAAAGAAGCGATGCCTCAAAATTTCTCTGCACCGCCGCGGAAATTCTACGCGGTTTGAGCATCTCCATATAAATACATTGCCGCGAAAGAGGGGCGAATTTCGCGAGTTACCTAGATACGCAAAATTTGCTTTAGTTAGAGGATAGCTTAAGACATCTGATTACCTTAACCATTATTGGAATCTGTCCAATAATTTTGTCAACGCAGCCAGTCTTCCCATTGCTACATGAGTAAGAGATAACAACCTGAACATCGCCAACATATGACACACCCCTTTCACGACACTGTCAAAAAAATAAACCCACAAGCCCATCAAGGAAAAACCACAAAAAAATATTTTAAAATCATCTTTATGAAGAATTAAACTTTTATACCCACCTCTGCAGGGTAGACCTTATTACTAACTGCTACTCTGTTAGCTGGTGAAACTTTAGGCGGGAATATATTTACTTTCTGGGGGACAAAAAAGAAACATTTTTTTAACAAATAGGTGAAACGAAAATGAATTCTTTGAAAAACAAGTCACAATTGTTTTCTATAAAAAGTTTTGTTAAATAATCTTGATGTGTAAAATTGTTATTGAAACAAGTTTTAATTTAATAACTTCAGCACACTATTTGAATAAAAAAATATTGAAGAAAATGTCCATTACTGCAATACTTAAAGAGAATCTTAGTCTGTTTGGCCCTTGGTCCTCTTCTCCTAGGTAAAATTCCAATGGCTCTATATGCTGAACAAGTATATAGATATTAACATTACAGCATACTTTGCAAATGTATATTAAGCATATATAAAAGCTCACTAATAAAAAACAAACAAATAGAAATATTAATTATTTTATTCAGATCATCATATATTTATTCATTATTTAAACAAAATTAATTAATTAATGCCTTTTAAATCTGTCTTAAAGATTTTTGGAGGTGAATTAAAAAACTCAAACTATATGTAATTAAGTTTTTCCATTACCTTAATCATTTTCCCTAAACCATCTTTTAAGAAATAGTTGAAAGAGTCCACATGAGCTCGTGTTACATCTTGAAATATCTAAAGACAGAAAAAAAGACTAATTAGCTGATTAAAATAAAAGCTGATCAAAAGAAATTTGAAAAAAAAAAATTGTGGGCTGAAAGGAAAAACAAGTTTTATTGTTACATGCAGATGTGATGCTATAAGAAAAATAATTATAAAATTGGCTGGGTTGTCATGACTTAAATTTTGTTATTACAATTTTTTTTTATTAAACTTTGTTGATTTCTACACATGAGAATTTTTTTTGAAAAAAAAAAAAAAAGCATGCACTTTTGTCCTAGAAATGTGGTCAACCCGAAGACCACTGTATTTTAAATCTCAATAATGACCAACTAGCAACACAACATTGAGAATCAAAGTAGAAATATATGATGTTGGAGGAAAAATATGACAAAAAAAGTTTCAAATTAGAAGAATTACATTCAACAGCATATAGGCAAATGGACAATGTTGATTTAACAATTACTATATTGATACAAAATATTTATATAAATATATATAAATAAATGAAGCAATATGCGATGTGCTAGCCTCACTACCCTTCATTACGACCAGGCTACAGAAAAATTTCATCTTACCTGATGGCCCATGATTGTAACTACTTGTACAAGTACTAATACAAGACAAGTCAAAGACGTCTGACATAAATCATATCATGATGCCTGAAACCATATTATATGGTGCAAACAAGTTTTTGTCGAATACAATAAAAGCCATCTTAAACTGTTAGTTTTTTATCACAGAATGATAATACTTTATATAAGGATCAATTAGTTGTCATAAATTTGGTCATAAAAAACTAAGTCTTTATTGTGCATTTTTATGAGCTCATATCTCTCATAAACTGAACTAAAACTTGTATCAAAATCTGAGGAAAAAAATTCTTTAAAGAGATAAGACTTAGGACTGAAATTTTTATCCTTTTAACTCATAATGGAATTTTTTTCTTAAATGAAAAGAGTGTGAAAGGTATGGATTTATGGCTCTTCTCTAAGTTCTATGACAAAAGTCATGTTGAAATTGAACAAAAGTATTGAAGAAAGTAAAATAAATGTTGCGAATTTCTCAGTATGCAACATTTTTTGGACCAAGCGTTTTTATCCTCCCACCTAGCACCGTAGTAATTGTTAGAAGGGTACAAGTTATGTTAGTATACCATTAGTATGCTAAAGTCGATAATGTGTCAAACAGTATCATTGACTGTTATTTATTAACTCACTGTAAATGTAATACTGATTGCTGTACTTATTTTTATTGTATTAAAATTATTGTTTTGTACTGTGCATAATTTACCGCATGTTGGTGATCTTTCGGCTTGCCATAGTCTGGTGAAGTTAAATGCTTATAAGCGTTCATTTTATAACTAGCAAAACAACACTCATTAATCCTTTTTTTTTATGTCAACAATTTTTATCGTATAATACTATAAACTGTTCTTACTCCATGTGACAAACTTTATTTTGAAATTTAGCAGTCAAATTTTCCTTAAGAGATGTAAGTTAAAGGTTTTTTCCGGTAATTCAGAATAAAAAACATCTGATATTTTAGCAATAAAATACTTTAAAAGAGTATTTTAGAACAAAAAATTATTATAGTCTTCTTTATTGTTAGATTGTGACCTAATATTGTATAGAGCTAAGAGAAAATGTTAATTATATGTTTTATTTTAATGTGCATTGTCAATCTGGCAATAATAACTTGATTGTGAAAGTAGAAAAAGTCTTGCTGTCAGGACATTCCCGATTCATCATTCTATTAGACGTGTACTTCTGACTCAGTTTCCGCTTCCTGAAGTGAAGTAAACAGAATCACTGAGCAATCCTGTATGTATTTAAGGGGCTCTGAAATAAATGCCAATGGTCGTTTTTCCCCATCCAAGGAACTATGACCCGACGTAAACAAATGGGATGGTTATTGTTAAAAAAGGTAGTCAAAATCTTGACTTTTGTATTGACCATATTTACATGGGCTATTCATGTTAGAAATGTTGATGGTGCCAAGGAGCCTATCGCAGGAACTCATCAAGAACTCAGCGAACAGCTTCCGATTCTGAACGAATTAAAAGTTACTGACTCCATTTCATGCCCTTATAAACCATCTAATGTTGAGACTACTTGTGACATGTTAGTAGCTTTTTTCACACATTTAAAACTTTAATTATCTCAATTATAAACGTTTTTTAAAATTATTATTAATAGCCCTAAAATGGCCAACATCACTTTCCTAAGTTAAAATCAGATGGTTATATCCAGATTTAAGCATTTTGATAGTACTAAAGTTATGAATCCACCAAGACAAAATTCCGGTATCTAAGGGGATTGCGGATTCCGTCTCTGTTTTGCTGCTATGATATTCTAATGAGAACATGTACACCAGTCAGGATTTCCGCTGCGGAACAGCAAAAGTTTTCAGTTTTGCTGCTTTCAGAGTTTTTTCTGGAGAGCTACATTTTCCGTCAGGATAAACAAACAAAATGGCTGCTTAGAAACGTAGATTTGAATAGAAAAAATGATTCAAATTAGTATATATTCATTAAAAAACAACAACGAAGTGAATTTTGACAGAAAAACATGAATTACTATAAGTTTTGGCCGGCAACAGTCTTTGTATATGAATTTCTGAAAGGAAAATATACATCGCCTACCTACATATTCTACAAATGAAAATGAAATTTCTTTCGATCGAAGCGCTGTCTAAAATCATAAATGCTATTTAATAAATGTTTGGCTGATCATGAAAATGAAAAAAAATGAACGGCTACCGATTGAATAAAAAGTGAAAAAAAACAGTTTTCCATTTCCAGCTAGACAATTTATTTGTAATAAGAACAAAAAGGCACACGGGATGCAGTATTTTTTGCTTTTCAAAGTATCTTTTTTCGGCGCTCACCGTTTCATTCCAGTGTATATAAAAGAGTTTCGCTAAGTAGAAACTTCTGAGCGAAAGTGTTTCGTCTTGGTGGATTCGTACCTTAATTAATGTTTATGTTTACATTTCAACATACAGCCCTTGTGATTCAATGAGATAAAAGGGGAAAACTAAAGAAATTTTGTATTCAATAATAAAACTTTAAATTTCATGTTAACTTGCCTAATCCATAATTATTTTTTTTTTTTTACCTTTCCTTTTCCAAAGAAATAAAATAAATTTAAAAACAATTTATTTAACTTAATTACATTTCACCTGATTCATTCTCAAACTTATTGTCTATATATTACCTTTCTATTTATACTTACAAATTAAAACAATAGTTTTATGAATATTAAACATCATTTTGAAACTAGTAATTTTAAAAAAAAAAACTTGTTTTTTTTTTCTTGATTAATAACACAACCTCCTCACGAAATCATTTGTCATGTGATCTCTGACATAGTTCTTGATTAGGTTAATAGTCAATTTGAATGATTTTTACATAAAAGTCTCATGATCTAAATTGCAGACTTAACAAGTTAATGACTATTGTAATAGTTGGCCCATGTGAAATGCGGCTTTTCTCAAGGCCATCTACATCACGCCAACATGATGTTTAGATATAATATTCACTGATTAATAAAACTAGAATTTAAAAAAAGATTGTCTTGTCATCTGTAATTTTGTTTATTATTTCAGTTTCTATGTTCTGATCAGCACCATTGATGGTAAGATATCAGCTTTAGACTTACACAATAGAGGGAAACTGGCCTGGTCTGTTGAAGCAGATTCTAAGCCTTTATACTCATCTAGCTTAGCTAATATGGAGGCAAGTGATTTTTTTTTCTTAACTATAAATATAATAATAGCATAGAAATACCCAAGAGGGCCACACACATCCTAGGAAAATAAAATTGTAAAACATTTAACTTATAAAACATCAGTAAGGTCTAATTTACTATAGAGAATGTTTCTAAAAAAAATCTCTGATTTAAAGCACACAGGTTTGTTAATTTCAATGTATAAGATTATTATGAGATATTTTCAAAATATATTTCTGTTTTGTTATGATTGTCATAAAAAAATGTTAAAATGTTTACTTTAATAAATAAAAATGGGTTTTATATGTAGATGTACAATAAAGGAAAGAAACTGCGCTTGATACCATCCTTGGATGGAGCTTTATACCAGTTTGATGGTGAAAAAGTGGAAGCTGTTCCAATGTCTGCAGAAAGTCTCCTTTCTTCAACTTATCGTCTTAGTGATGATTCCATGATTGTGGGCAGCAAAGAACTCAGTAACTTTGGTATTGATATACGTTCTGGAGAAGTAAGTATTTAATAATATAATAGCCATTTCAATGTTTTTTTTTTAAATTATTTCTTAATGTATGTTTATTCATTAATTTAAAAAAAAAATAATTGGGTGCTAAGCATTTTCATTATTATATGCAGAAAGAATTTCATGATAAGGTGATATTAATATATGTAAATTTAACTAATTCCATCATGAGGGCAAACTTGGCCATCATTCTAATCATGTCAACTTACCTAAAGAAGTGTTGATAGAAAACGAGTGAATTCTAAAAAATATACTTTTTTAAACCTGTTAGATCCAGTTCTCTTGTAATAGTGAAGGCTGCAAAAGTCGAGCGTCTGAGGCTAAAGATGAGCCTATTGATGGCAGCAGTGTACTTGTAGTGACACGAAGCACACAGGTTATCCGCTCAGTGGATATAAAAAATGGAAATGAAAAGTAAATATAAAAAGAAGTTCATGTAATACTATTTATCTTTTATAAAATTTGACACAAGACAAAATGAATAATGGAAAAAAGATTAAATGGCTCTTGTTACACATTTTAATCCATATTGACCTGGCTGGTAAAAAAAATATTTTATTTCCAAATTAGATTTAGTAATTTTATGAGCTCTAGCTTTTTCTCAGGTTTTTAGAATGTATATAAAAAAATCACTTTTTTTGTAAAGACCCTTTTGTTTAATCCTTTTTTTCCCCAAATAAGCATGCAAAATTTATTTATTTCTAGATGGAATTTTAGTGTTGGTCAGCATCAAGTGAATCTGCCTCCGAAATCAAAACCATCTGAATTTGAGGATGACATTGTGGATGATGAGAACCCAGAAAATGTTGATGCTGGGAGTGAAAAGACTGGAAATTACAACATTCCAATGTTTACAACCACAGCAGGTGCATCTAATATCATTTTAGATATGTCATGGTTATGGGTCTGAATGAAGTTACAAAACAAGGGACCATTATGTTTAGATTTTGTTTTAAATTTTACTTTTGAAATAAAATGCTTTATAGATGTTTTTCTTGCTACGCCAGCAAGATTGTATTTAACATTTAAAATAGCATTTTTCATCATTATTTGTCTATACCTAACGGGTTTGTATTAATTTAGATTGTCCCAGTGAAGAGGTTTCTTCAGAAGACCTAGAATATGAAAACTTCCTGCGTATGTTAGTTCCTGAAGGGAGAGTTGTAGCTCTCAGTAAAATGGATTCTAGTCAAGTTTCTTGGGAGCACAAGGTATGCTGGGATTGATTTACTTCATGTTTGGTCAGACTTTTGAACTTTTAAAGAAGGTAGAAGAAGAGTTTGGTGATAAGAAAATGTATTCTTTTTTATTAAACCTTACAGATATAATTTATAAGTCAATATTCATATGACTGATGGTTAAAAAAATAGCTTGTTTTCCATCATTAGAAATTTATAAATGAACACTTGCATAAATCTTTTAATGAGTTATATTATGCTGTAAACTTGGCAAATGACATTTTTTTAACAATGTAATATTTTCTGGCTTATTGATGGTGATGTATTTTTTTTTAATAATTCATGTTAATTTAATGCTTAAAAAAAAATTTCAGTTTGATAGCCCTATTGCAAAAGCTTGGCTTCTTCGTCATGGCAAGCTGGAACCAATGAGTCTGTTTGATTCAAAACATGTGCCAAGTCTCCAGACGTTTGAACCAGATGACGCTGACAATGAAAGTGTACCACAGCCTTTGCTTTATATTGGTAAGATTAGTTTTTTTTAAGGTTTTTCACTAGTTACATTTTTTAATGCTTGGATAAATTTAATTTTTTTTATTTGCAATATTGCTAATGTTGACAGCTTGATTGGTTTGATGCATTTTTCTCTCTTTTTAATGTTTTTAAAGATATTTTTTTTTTACATATCTACAATGTAATATTGTTGTTCATTTAGGATCTCATCAAAAGCTGTTGTATATTCAGCCTTCTCCACACATGGAAACTCTTCTCAAAACATTCACTCATAGACGAATTGGCCATGTATTTGATGCAGATATTAAAGTTTCTTGGAGACCTTATTTAAATACCGGTGGGCAAATTATTAAAAGAAATATATTATTTGTTTAATACCATTGATTTTTTTTTTTTAGTTCTAGACAGTATTCATTGCTGATATATTTATTCTTTGTGCTTTTTAACGATAGTATCCCTAATATTTAATGATTTACAGCATCTGTGAGAACACCTATATTTGGAGGCAACAGGCCCCAGTACATTGCACAACAGAAGCCGGCATATCAACAAAGTCCTCAGAAAGAAAGCACCTCACTTACTGTTTGGCATGAAGATTATCCATTTGGTAAGACAGTTGATAGATATATATATACTGATTTAAAGTGACAATATTTTATTTGCTTACTATTCAAGTGTTTGTATTATGAGTTATTTATCAGTGCAAAATAATATGCTTACAGTTTTGTTAAATATTTTTCTTTTCTTGTTAACAATTGGACTCATGATTTTGTCACTACCCATTTTATCTCATTAATTTAGACACTGGATACTTCTTGTATCCTGAATTCCGAGATTCCAGATCAGTAAGGCGCGGTCAAGTGATGCTCATTGACGATTTAAAAACCAAGAGTGGAGAGCAAGCAGGCATAGTGAACAATATATCTGCCTCAGTCTGGGTCCACTGGTGAGTTGTCTTTGAAGGCCAATAATTATTGAAAGGTTTTATAAAGATGTTTTCTAAAATCACTTTTTTCATTCACCTTTGAAATGAGCCATATTCATTACAAATTTATTTGATAGATTTAAATGTTTTTTATATTGAAAAAAAAAAAAGCTACATCTGGGTAAATTTATTGTAGTTTTACAAATTGACATAGTTTTTTTGAGATAATGAAACCTTTTTTTACATCAAAGATATTAGAGCTAGGTGAAAAAAAGGTAATTTTCTTTGTTAATATTCATTCTTTTTTTTTCTAACATTTGAAAATTTGTCAAAGTAAGAACTTAAAAAGATACATGCTTTGGTTAAGCCGAATTTCTCAATTTGAAGTTAAGGGAAAAATATCTGTTTTTTTTAACAGGAAGGCAATATCTATTGTCAGCGTCTTCATGTCATTTATTGTGCACTTTGTTCTAACTAAATTGATGAAAACAACTAGCAAAGATGCAAAAAATGAGGTAATTAATTCGTTATTATTTTTTACTTCTGTTTATATAAAATCTTGTCATCACGAAAAAAATTGCTTTAAATTTATTTTTTATTAGAAGTGAAGTTTAAACATTTTAACTAAACTCCTTTGTAAATAAATAATTTTTGTGATAAGACAAAGTTAATCAAACAAAAATATAAATAACTGTCAATTAATCTGTCAGTTATATTTTTTTTTAATTTACCATTTTTTTTAAGTATGAATAAAATGTATGAGACTTACGATTACTAATAGTGGTCTATTACTTCAGTTAATTACAGCCTACAAATTCTATCAAAATGTTAGCCTAAGCTAAGCTAACCTATTTTAAAACATATAAATGTGTGATTTACTTAACCTTCAAATTTCAATAGTTTTCTAAACAATTTTTTCTTCTGTAAAAGTAGAAAGGAGATGAAGGAGATAGCACATTGAGTGGCATATAATTTAGAAATTAGCTGAACAAATCTAACAGCTTTTGTCATTTCTTTCTGAAAGTAATATACCTTACTGGTCTAGTTTTTAAATAACCTTGTTACCCAACTCTGTGTTTATCAATAATTCAACAGGTCAGTGATAATAGCAAAAAAAGTTCCAGCACTGAATGTGTTTTGACACTCTCTGAGAGTTATCCTCTACTACCTGTAACATTGTCTGGGGGATTCTTTTCCAGGTAAAAAAAATATGCACTTATTGGATTTCATTACAATCAATTATCACATGGTATGACAATTCTCCAACTTTAATTTTTTTTTTTTACACTTCCAATGTATTCCATATTAAAGAGTTATTTGAAAAACATAAAAAAAAATAGCTAATTTTTTCTTCTAGATTTGAAACTGACTTTGATTGTCTCCATTGCCTTGGAAAGGGCGGATTTGGAGTTGTTTTTGAAGCAGTGAACAAAGTGGATGCCCAGCACTACGCTGTAAAAAGAACTATTCTGCCCAAAAGGTAGATGTCGATTCAGATAATTTTGTTGCTTATTTTATTGAAATTAATATTCACTATCATTTTAGTAGTGTAAATATTGACTCAAACATTCACTAAGATTTATTTTTATAGAATGTAAATAGATTTTTTTTTTTTTTTGCTTTCAGTGAAGAGGCCAAAGAAAAAGTTTTGCGAGAAGTGAGAGCTCTGGCCAAACTTGAGCATATAGGTATAGTAAGGTACTTCAACGCTTGGGTTGAATCTCCCCCCTCTGGCTGGCAGGAAGAGAGAGATAAACTGCTTCAGTTGAGGTGACTACTAGTTTGATACTTTTACTGTGTGTAGCTCTCTAAATAACGTAAATGAAAAAACAAATCTCTGGGGTAAAACTAATAGGTGAATTCTTTTTAACAAACTTCAAAATAAAATTTTACACATAGGCTATGATGCTTGGTTTTTTTTTAATGCAAATTAATGTATTAACTGGTTATTGAAATTTTGTCAGATCGTATTCTCTGGAACATAGTTTAAAGTTTTTAAGAATCTTTTTGTTACTTTATAAAATATATTACAACACATTTGTTATGCCATTTAATAATCCTAGAGGAAATAAAATTGTAATGCTCATTTTGCTTATTTTCATTTTTACAAAGTAAACAGTTTGAGCTTTGAAATTCTGAATTAATATTTATTTTTCAGTGATGCTTCAGGAACTTATTCTTTTAGTGGCAGAACTCCAGTATCAGAGCATAAAAATAATTATAAGACCTTCGATTCACTTGATTTCACTAGTGACAGTGGTGAGTTACAGTGTGAAGGTGGGAAGGAGCCTATGCCTGCTCTACCCACAAGCAAAAATCAGTCAGTGTCTGATGACAGTGGCAGCGATGTCTTCGTGCATTCCATTAACAATCACATCTTTGGCACAAAGCCAAGTCTTTCACACAAATCTCAGAATAAGTTATTTTCTTACGGATTTGATATGATGTGTGAGGAGACTCAGCTATCTCATAAGAGCGATGAAAGCATTCCTTTTTCAAATTACACTTCCAATTCTTGGACACATTCCTCACATGCAGACCACGACTCAACAGGAGATAGTGTTGTGTTTGAAACTTCAAGAAATGCAACGCCCAGTCAAGCTGGTGGTGCACTGTTTGAACATTCGGAAAATATTGCCACTGATGATAGTGTGGTCTTTGAAGATTCTGCTGTTTTACATAAATCAAAGTCTCAGTCCTCAGAAACTCCCAGCAATCCTGCCTCACCCCAGTTTTCCTGTGCTGTTTTAATTTCTCGCCACAGAAGCGAGGGATATGAGAAAGAAAGCAAACAGGAGAATGAATTTAAGCCAACCACACGGTGCTTCCTATACATTCAGATGCAGCTATATAGAAAAGAAACCCTCAAAGATTGGCTGAGCAATAACACTTTAAACCGTGATCGGCATACCATATTAGACATTTTTGATCAGATCATATGTGCTGTCGATTATGTTCATAGCTGTGGATTAATGCATAGAGATCTTAAGGTAAAAACTCATGTGGTTAATTTTTCCTAATACATGTACATTTAATTTGACATTATAATTTTTTAACATTGAATAATCATTATTCTACTTGATAACCCTTCTACCTTAAATTTTATGAATTCTTTTATATTTTTGAGAACAGTAAGACCTTTTATAGTTGCAAATATATCTACTTAATCATTATTTTATCCATGTAAAAAAAAATTTTTTAAATCTTTGCATTTTTATATGGAACATATTTTACTGTATATCTGTTTCTGACATACTTGTCTTGGTTAAATAATTATTTCTCTGGTGTACATTGTGTCTAAGGCTTTATGCTCTCTTTGAAATTATTCTGTTAAACATAACTAACATGACTGATTTTTTTTTTGTGAACATTTTTTTAAAACAGCCTTCAAATATATTTTTTTCTGCTGACGGAGTTGTCAAAGTTGGTGATTTTGGTTTAGTCACTGCTCTTAGTGTTCAAGAAGATGAACGTCAGCCTTCAGCTGAGAATTCTTCTTCAGACAGACATACTGCTGAGGTTGGGACGACATTGTATATGAGCCCAGAGCAAGTATGTTCAAACATCTGACTCCATTCTTATTAATTATCTATTCCCACTAAAAAAAAATGGTAACTAAGTTTAGATGATCATTTTCTTTCACAGGTAGCTAAAAAACCCTATGACTTCAAAATAGACATATTTTCTTTGGGTCTTATTTTTCTGGAACTCTGGATGCCATTCTCAACACAGATGGAAAGAATAAGAACATTGCAAGATGCCAAGAAACATATTCTACCTGAAAGATTTAAGCGAGAATTACCAGCCGAAGTGAGAATATTTCATATGATATTTTTACTCTGAGCTATGAAACAGAAAAACGAGGATATCTTTTAAGGGCTACAATAAAACCTTTGTTTGTTTTTAAGTGATTTGCAAGACAAGTTAAAAGTATATAAAAATTTGCCGATATAGGAGCAATGTCTTGATAGATGAGCAAAATGAAAAAAAAAATTAGTTCTAATTGGATATCCAAGCAAGGTTTTGCAGCATGAGTAGTAGCTATTGGCTTCTTTTTCTGCCTGGCTTAATGTGATGACTATTGACTGGTCCTTTTTACCAAAACTGGAATTTTTGATATTGAAGTTTTTCAAATACCGGGATTCTGGATATTTGATAGAGAAGCTGTCATTGAGATTAGAGGCTTAACTTAACGATCTATCACTTACTTTTACTAAACTAGGATAGACAAAGTCATTGGTTAACACCATTACGATAGTTTACGTTTTAAAAACTTGCCCATTTATCCGATCACAAGAGTCAGAAACAGCTTATCTATCTCTTCTTTCAGCTTATGCAGAATATTTATTAAACAGGGTTTAACATTCTCACTGTACTTTATCATCATTGTGGGACAGATGGCCGAGTGGTGTAGATACTGAACTGTCGACCTGAGAGTCTTGGGTTCGATCCTCTGTGAGGCCCATGGAATTTTTCCAGGTGAAAGTCGTCACACAAGTCCACCCAGCTTTAAATGGGTACCTGACTTAAATTGGGGAAGTAAAGGCGGCTGGGCGTTGTGCTAACCACACAATCCCTTTATATGCAAAGGTTATAGAAACAGATGGCCCGCCCGCTAGGACTAAGGGAACTTTTTTTATCATCATATTTTTAATTGAATAAGTAGATGTAGTCAAATTGTAGCCACATTGTTTCATTGTTTGCATTTGGTCACAAGATGTAATGAAAAAACTGAATGAATGGCCGTCTAAAGCTCTCTCACTCTTTTTTTATTGAGCTTTTTGTGCTTGAAAAATAGCCCTCTACTTTGTTTTGTTTTTTTCACCACTTAGGCCTTTGTATCGGCAAAAGTTTTAGAGCAGGATGCAGAAGAAATCGATGATCTTGGAATTCTAGAAATGGGGATATCTTTTGAGACAGTGGAATGTGAAGCTTTTAAATGATTGTGAAGGCCAAAAGTTGTGTCTCCTGCTATTTTGAAGTATCTTGTTCAGCTGATATACTGTCAGTAGCCTCCAAGAAAGAATACCAAAATGATGTCTTTATTTCTGAGTTTCATATGCTTTTCATATTTAGGTTGATCTTTTTACGGTCCTCCATTTCTATCTATCAACCTGAAGGGAAAAAATATTATAACAGTAAGTGTTGGTTATGAATCTGCATCCATTTATCTATCTGGATAGTTAAACTGAATAGATGAAATCCCCATTAAACGCTCATAAAATTACCCCCCCTCCCCCTCGGTCAAGGCCTCTCTGAGAAACTGATAGTACTCACAATGGTGTCTCTTTTAGATATCTCAGTGTTTCTGCTAGTTGAGACTTTGTCTTCCAGGACATGAGATGAAACTGGATGCGTCCCACAACATCAGGGGATTGCCACAAATATCTTAGGCCAGCAAACACGCCAAACGCTTGCATCCGAAAAGCACTAGTCTACTGTTTCATCAAATCCCTTTCAAAGTCAGCACTGGGAGTGAAAAAGTTTTAAATTCTTTTTCCACTTTTTTTCAATACATTAAAATCCAAAATTTTTAATATTTATTAACCCATTATTTTAAATTATTTTTTAATACTAATCTCTCTTTATTTGGGGGGGGATCTCTTACTATATATAAAAAAAAAACCAATACACAACATTTTTAAACACAAACAACTAAAAAAAAATTGTTTTGGTTAAATTATGAAATTTAAAAATTCTAAATTTCTTGAAGATGACATGTCAAAATTATCACTACTATGGTACCAAGGGCTCTCTCATATGGTCTGTCTTACTTAGCATATGTCTGTTTTGTAGTTAACAGTCAGTGTAAATTGTTTACTGAATTGTTGTGAATGTGTGGTAAATGTATACTTCAGTGAGAATTCCATTGTGTGGAAAAAGGGAAAACACCCTCACTACAAATGAAATTATGGAGGTGTTGGAAACATCTTATGAGTAAGCCGTAGCAGTGTGAGTGATGAATCTGTTGAACAAATTCAAGTGTCAAATTTCCACAAAATCCTTTCAAGGAGGCAAAAACAATTGTCTCTGGATAGATTTCACATTAACATCACTCTTAAAGAAAAAAGATCTGGTGAGAAAACTGAAAGTAGCAATTCCATTATTAGCAACAGCACAGCAACTCCTTAAGTGAAAGTAAACACCAATTCAAGATACTGTATGAAAAATCTTTGATCACACACTTGAATTGGAAACAGAACTATCTCTGCAAGCGCTGGTCATCTACTCCTCTTTTTTATCGCTTGACCTCAAAACTACTACACATGTTTTATTCTTCTTCACTCAGTCCAGCTACACACACAGATAATACAACTCAGTCTCCAGTTACACACTGATACTCTCACCTGCGCACCCACACACAGTCAATCTGTGACACTGTCAATGATCAAATTCAAATACTTTCAACCTGTATTAAATTTATATAATAAAAAAAAGTAACATAGTAGTCATGAAGCATAAGAACATGTCAAGTTTTTTTTTATAACTATCACCATAGTCTGCATTCTTCCTTATGGGGAAATCTGCTTTGATATTCAATTGCTTCAGATTACAAATTATGAATGTTAAATAAAGTTTGAATGTATTTAACTATATAACTAATGGATGTAAAATTTTACAAAAGCAGAAATTTCATCTATTTTATTTGTTTTCATCTTCAGAGTCAGCTAGTTAACGCAATGACCAGTGAAGATCCAACTTTGAGGCCAACTACAAAACAAATTTTGGATCATTCCCTCTTTAAAGATTTGGTCCCACACAGGATCAGTCATAGGAAGAGAACACAGTCTGAAAATCTCAGCAGCCATCAGGTCTCCTAATCATCCTGGACTTGTTTGCAGTGGCTTATTCTCTATTTAGCCCATGAAAAAGTATACATCTCAAGGACCTGCGCATTTTTTTTTCACCCTTGAAATATTTAATTTGACCATAACAAACTATTCTTTTATGACAGCTTGGTTCATGATTACATTTTCTTATTTTTTTAACTAAAAGTTAAAGAAAGGAAAGATAAAGGGAATAAACAGGATCTTAATTAAACTGTATAACCAACACAGTGGTTATATAGTGCAAGCATATAATGAATAATTATCAAACAGTTAATTGTTAAGTATGGTTGTAAAAATTTAATAGTTCACCTCATTAATTTTTTTGTTTCCTTGTAAGTTCCTAAATAATCATATTGGTTAAGTGCAGGCTTTATTAACTTTACCACCCCTGGGTTTAACTTCCAGAATGAACATCATCATTTTTATTTCTGATCGTTTGGGGTCTGGGCCTAGGGAGAGATTGGCTCCTCCAGGTTTCTCCTGCCTAAGACAAACAGAATGTGTTGCACCAAAGATTTTGTTTATAAAGGATAACTGTCCGAAATAAGCTGGCATTGTTTAAAAAAAAGAGAAAGTGTTAATGATTTCGATCTATTATTTATTGTGAATATGTACATAATATTAAAATAATGTGACTGCTTTGACAGATACATGTATTTTGAAAAAATGTTATGCTGTTATTTTCTTCAGTAAATAATTTAAATAAAATATGTATATATTAAAATGCCTGGTGTATACATGTATTAATGTTTTGTTTTAAATTCATATTTTTAAATATTAACTTTATTAGTGAAATTCTAAATTGAATTTCATTTCCATAGTTATCTCTTAGTAATAAATTATTACTGCCATTAATATAGTGAAGCGGGGCATTTCTTAAAATTGCTATTTTAATAAAATATTTAAATTATGGAAAAAATATGTGCATTAGTTTTCATGAGTGATCATCCTAATTTCTGTTATTGTTATTTAGTTGCATTAAATATCACCATATCTTCAAAGACCATATTTTTTTTAATGGAATTGTATATTAGCTACACATAACAGAAACCAAATAATGTTAGAAAAAACATTTTTAATCAATTTTCTTATATACGTGTTTTTCAAGAAATAATGAATTCCTGATCAAAATTTAAAAAAAAGTGCTGCACATTGCTGACTAAAATAATAATAGCTACTAAAAAAAAGATCAAGTTAATAAAAACTTTAATCTTTTAGAGACGATTGTATTATATAATAAAAATTAAACAACACATTTCTTTGTTGATTTTATATTGTTGATTTATGTTATTCCTTTCATGCTTAAGGAAGCTATATCATTGTTGATTTTTTGTAATATATTATTAATGAAATCAGTGATTTTAAATGTATTCATCTTCATTTTTTTCACATACTGTATTTATTTATCCATTTTATGTTTTGCATAAATTAATATATTTACAAGTACCACCTGTTATTTAGGTTTATCTGTCACTATAAAAACTTGTTTTGATTGTTTCTTTTTATTATTTACCGGTAGGCCTACCATTAAAACTGCCAGAAACATTAAATGTTACATTATTCTTACAAATGTCATAAAATATTGTAGCTGGGTGGTGCTTCGTTAGTGAGCCTGATCTACATATAGATTCAACTCCTGTCCAGTCATCTATCTATGTCTCCTGTTATGCCTCAATGACGATTGCTCTATCAGCTATGGTAGATATGAAAGAAGGGCACAACAAAACCGTTCCATCAGTGATTTACATGATCTTTAAGATAACTTCATATTTTTACAGGGATTTAACACAAAAAATAGGTTTACAAAATTGTACTTACTATCTGAGTGTACACTAATTTTTCTGCACTGTGTTCCATAAAACCTATTTGTCAAGGTCTAGGGTTACATAAAATGTGTAAAATTATTCATCTGCCTAATGTTTTTAATTTATAATTTGAAAATCATTAACATTTTTAAGCTTTGAAAATGAATAAATATATTCTAATGAAATCTATCACCATGTACATAAATTTAACTAAATATAAATTACTTTAAAACTACTCACTAAAAAAGATAGGTTTGAGAAATTAAATGAAAGCTTCTAAAATGATCATTTCCCAACTTTTTTCTTTGTGCCATGCCTATCTAAGCTATATTGAAAATTTTAACATTAACGCTTCAGTGATTGAGTTTAGGGAAAAGGAAAAAGGTTTAAGGAATGAATAGATTTTATATTGAAATTACTTAGGAATCATCTATGAAATAAGTAAAATTTAAAAACTTATATTGTAGAACTGAATTTTATTAATAATTCCTCCCCTTTCACATCCAATAGACACATTGGGAAACACCCATTTAAATTGTTTTAATACTTAAAACTAAACAAACAGCAACAAAATAAGGAACAGAAAACTTGTATTTAATACATTTTTATTCACATAAGATGCTCAGATCACTTCATTTTCCTTAATCGATTCAGAGGGAAGATCAATGGCTAAAGACTCACTGACAGTCATACTGCTATGAACATCATTATGTGAATCATCATCACATCTTTGCTCACCTTCACAGTGTTGTTCCTCATCATTTGAAAATAATGTGTCAGTCACAGTCCTAGTACAGGATTCACAGCTCTCTTCCATTTTTTCTATAAATAGCATTAAATCTGGTCCAAACTGGGCAGCTAGTTCCACTTCTAAGAAGCAACTGCGAACTAATAAAAAAAAAATACTCTCAGACTATCATACAAATATTTTATTAGAAATCAAATGTTAACAGTTAATTCATTTCTTAAGTTACTAAGTCTACATATTAAAATCATTTAAATAAATTAATAAAAACTAATTTAGCTGTACCTCTTAAATTCATTAGTCTTTCGTCAACCTCCTTCAGATTTCTTTCAATACTATCTAAAGCTTCCATAGCTTGCTGATAGTTTGCATTTTTCAAATCTTTAATCAGATTGTCATAGCTGTCCATGTTTTGTGTTGGATAAAATCTGAAAAAAAAATTCAGGTTGATTTTTAAAGCGTACATTAGAATATGAATTGAAATCTTTATTTTAAAAAAGTTTGCTTTTAAAAGAAGTATAACAATCACGATTACGTTTATCTAAGCTACCAACTAAAAAGCAAATTATACTTTAAAATTTTAAATTCCACTTCTTTAGATTGTCACTTATCTAAAGATGATAAAAAGAAAACGACATTTGCGTCTGGTGATGACGTCACTGATGATATTAATACAAAGATTAAAAAAACGTTTTGGAAAATAGCATGTCATATAGGTATAATAGCATACAAAAATGACACAGTTTTTATTTAAACTAATGGTACTATTTATATTATGTCTCGTCATAAGTTATAGAAACCGTAGTTACAATTATAAATAATGATGTTGATTTCAACAGCGTTGGGCAAGTGAAGTATTTGCCAGTTAAAATATGTTTGTTATCCTTTTATAAAATGTAAACAGAAGAAATGTTATCAGGTAGAAAAATAGCTTAAGAATACGAAATGTCAATCCTAAATGAGATAGATTAAAAAAACTCCGAAAAATAACAATAATTATATCCTAAACAAACTATCAAATATATAGCCCTTCTCCCGATCATATAAACAATTTGTATATTACAATAGAATACCGAGATTTTAAGTATCGAAAGTCTCAAGGTGAAGATTTTGAATAATCAAATTAGTCAAAATTTTCAAAATTGTATGCTATATTAGTCTCTAATATATAGAAAACTCGTAATTTTATTTATAAATGCGCAACTTCATTTTTCGTATAACTTAACTTGGTAGACGGCCATCTGGCTACAAGATGTTAATGTTTTCAAACACGAGAGTATGATCACGTTACACTTGAGACTCGTCATTCTTACGGACACTATTTTTTACAGGTCATTTCATTTTGGTGGATAACTTCACTAAATATTTTATTATTGCTGAAAAAAATGAGTGAATTTAGTGTTCATGAAACTTTTTTTTAAATTAAATTATTGTAGGATTCTTTGTAGAAATATTGAATTGATGAATGACAAAATAAATGTAATCTACTTGAATACACATTTTTTAGTATGATTTAGATATTTTTAATTCTCAAAAGGCACTTGTTACATGACCAAACGTTTGGTCTTCGTATTTTTTTTACTTCGTGTACCAGCCGTAGATAATATTGCTCCACACCCTAACCCTAATCCTGAAAAAAAAAAAACGCACTTGCTACGGCACCAGCAAGTCAGAACTCGTATTATTTTTGTCCAAGTACCAGCCATAGATATTGCTGCACACCCTATCCCTAACCCTTTTCCCTAACTCTAATCATTATCCTAACCCTATATTTAAATATTTTAAAAAATAATTTTTTTTTAAAATTGCAACTTTTGATGATTATAGGTCAGTGACTTTCATACGCTAACTTGCTGGTGCCGTAGCCAGTGGGAAAAAAAAATTCTGAAAAAAAAAATTAAATTTATATATGTCATGTTCACGTTTGGTCTTCTAACAAGTGCAGTAGGATAGGAAAGGCACTTGTTACATGACCAAACGTTTGTTTGGTCTTCTAACAAGTGTGTTCTCAAAACTTGATTTCTAAGATTCAGCCATTGCATAGCAGTATAATTGTGGTAATTGTTTACGAGTTACCTACGAGGACTTGGGTTCTGTTTACTGTAGATGTAATTCTTTCAAAAGTATGCCTAATAACAAATGGAGTAATCATCGGACGCTAGCTGCCTACATGTATTATGGTGGTGTTATACAGTATAATTGATAGCCATATCTTTAAGCCAAGGGAATTTTGGATCTAGTGTCTTATGCCACCAGGGCAGCTGATTGAAAATCTAGAGCCCCATACAACTTTTGGCCTTCCAGAGTCCTTCTTTGACTCATGATTCATTTTTTTTGCCTTGGTTCCTTAATACATGAAACATCTACATAAGGCCCAGAAAACATTATACATATAACAACTTATTTAGGGGGATACGCAGAGACTTGGACAGGATTTTGTGGTCTTGGGCAGAGGCTTTGGTAGCCTTAGGCAAAAGCACCTCCCAGGGCCTTGATGTATTTATACAAACACAGGAAAAGCCTTTATGTTCTTTGAATATATCTATAATTATTTAATCTGCACTAATACAGGTTATGTAGCCTATGGAATAGATTGCGATTCTATGTCATCAGATTTGACACAAATCTTAAATGGAGTGGTCTTTTTTGACACCTGGGAGCCTAAAGCTATCACCTAGTTTGCCAAATCCCTGTATAGAAATATATATATATATATATATTGTTTTGAGGAAATAAGGGTGTGATCATTATCCGTTTTAATTTAACTATTGTAAGTTGAGTCCAGCTTCTTGTGTAAACTAAATATATTTTAATGCATGTACTAATTATATTAAAAAAATGTGATCATTATCCATTTTAATTTAACTATTGTAAGTCGAGTCCAGCTTCTTGTGTAAACTAAATATATTTTAATGCATGTACTAAATATATTAAAAAAATGTTTATTCTATTAACATTTTACAGCCCTAAAGTTTTCTTACTCAAGACATTCTTGCTGAATGTGATGTCTAAGTTCTAAGTAGATTGAGGATACATTGGCTGAAATAGGAAAATGGATCTGAAAAAAGACATTCTTGAACTTTGTCAAAAAGTGAGCCCTCTCATCAGCAAAGTTTCAAAGTGTTCTGATATAACACGGTATATCAAGACTGTTGAAGATAATGGTGACAGGATAAAAGAGAGAGCTAGGGCCATTACTGAACATTTGCACAAACTTACTGATGCCTTTTACTTGCATCTAGAAAAAGTGTTGAAAAATATTCTGGAGCAAAAAAAAGCACTACTTGAATACCACGCTTTAGAAGTTCGCCATTATGTTACTCATTTTACAACTTTGCGTAATACTGCTGAATATTACTTGGAGAAAAACAATATGTACATTGCTACCTATGGACCTCAGTTGAAAGCAGATCTTGAGTGCTGCCTTGAACAGGCCAGGGAATTAGATTCCATTGATTATGAAACTTTTATTTCTTTACAATTGGAGGATAACTTAAAAGAGTGGGGGAAAGTTTCCTTGTGTAACATTGTCAACATTAACAAGTTTAATGAAGAAAAGCAAGTGCTGGAATCACTGAACCTTGATAATTTACTGGAATTTCATGATAGCCCAACAGGGGTGAAAGAATGCCAGAACGATTTACAAAGTAACAATTATTCACAACATTATTCTAAAACGATCAATAGTAATATAATTTCTAAAAATCGGGAAACGAATTTAAGCCATATCTGTATTAAAACAGAAAACCAAGATGAAAGTGATGCTTCAAATCTGTGGAATATTCCTGTCACTAAGTCAGATGATGAAAAGAAGGACATGGCTAATTTTGGGCAGAAATCTGATGAGTCAAAAATAGAAAAACCTAAAATTTACTACTGCAGGGATTTAGAAACAAAAAATAGTTCAGTTTCCACTTTGCATGAACACCAGTCAGAAACTACTATTAAAAAAGAAAACATAAAGCAAGAGAACATTCCAGCCACAGCTAAACCGGCAGACAGGTACAGCTTGGAGGCTCGTCCTGTTTCCCCATCTGTAGCAAATAAGGCAGACACAAATAAAAATGCATCAGTCAACTTGAGCTGCTCAGAAAAGAACAATATGTCGGTTAAAGACATGCATCCTCCTTGGTATCCAAATCTTTCAAAATTTAGCTCTAAACAAACTTTAGAAGTTGATGTTGTTACCCAAAACCTGAGCGCTTTGAAGGTTACACCACAAATTACAAACCGGCCAGCTTCAGCTACTCGTCATGTTTCTCTAAGCAGTAACAAGGGGTTTCAGGATAGCAGCGATACATCCAAGAGGAGTTTCAACGGAAAAGAGTCTTTTACTTCTTATTCTTGCAAAGGAAATGCATTAACTATGAAATTTAATCTTGCTTCTGTAATGAGGACTTCCTCTTGCACTGCAAATGGTAAGTTAATTTTTCAATGAATTAATAGATTATTTATCTGAGTAAAAGCTTTCTAAAATATTTTACCACTTAAATGTGACTTCTAGCTACTTTAACTACAAATTTAGTTATTGATCCGGCACAATATTGAAATGAAACTTCTTAAGTAGTTAACTTAATCGTTATAGATTTTGACATCTGAACACTGGACTTAAGAAGGTTTTTCAAAAAGTTTAAAAAAAAAAAACAACTTTTTTCAAGCTCTTAATTTTTTTGTTAAAATAAGATCTTAAAATTTTAGCAAAACTATACATGAGATGGCTCTTTTAATATATATTCAGATAATTGAATGACTAATCCAGTTGCGAAACCAAATAATAAGTACAGTAACAGTTAGATTTCCAAAACAAATTGACGCAGTCCAGTAATGTATTTTAAACAAAAAATATTTGACCTAAAATTAATTCAACAACTGTATGGCTCTTCTCAGCCAAAAACCAAAATAATATATATATTTACTGACCACCTAATATATAATTTTTTTTTTTTTCAGAAATCAATGCCAACTTGATAGGTGTCATAAATGGAAAAAATGGTGTATTATTAGACCATCCTACGGGTCTTACTGTTGATTCAAATGGGCGACTTATTGTTGCAGATACAGGCAATAACATGGTGCAAGTTATTGAAGATAAACATTTGTTGTTTTCTATAGGATCTAAGGTATGCGCTGAAGAATCCTTTCGTAAACTTTAATCTGACCTAATAAAAACAGCGCTAGACAAATACAGTCCTTTACATAGAACCAGATTATTTAACATTATTTCTATTGTCTTTTGTTAATATATTTAATATTTTGGAATTAATCCAAAAAGATTTTTTTTTAACAAATGAAAATTTCAAAAATGCTTTTCTAGGATGGTATTGAGTTCAGAAGACCATCTGCTGTAGTAACAGACACCTTGGGAAATATTTACGTCAAAGATGATCGATGTATTAGGATGTTTGACTGCAGGGGATCATGCCTTCAGACCATAGGGAAAGGGGAGTTCCAGTTTCCTTATGGTAATATCTTTATATCATCATATTTTCTAAATAATGCTTTCAGTTATCTGTTGACAATTTCTTATATTATGACCTATATTTTAAACTAGTGCAAAACATGGCAGCTTTGAACACCGTTCTGTTCTTTAAAATACCAGCGTTTCTTTAAGCCAGGTGAATTTTGATGTAAATTTGCTGTATTATGAGTTTTTCGTCCTGAAAAATCTAAAGATTATGTTTGAGATGCAATAACCGAATGTTCAATGCATACCATTTGAGACTCACCAGGAAGACAATGAGGCATTTTATTTTTATGATATCCCTTATTGTTCAAGGCAAATAATAAAAAAGATACCATTTCTTAAAAGAAGCTTTCACAGAATTAATCATCCTTATAAAATGTTTTTGCCTAGTTCCTTCGGTATGCCTCTTTTAGAATAATGAAGCATTGTAGCTTTTATATTGAAACTGTATTATTTTGTTATTCTATACTAATGCATAGAATGTATTTTAGGATTAGCACTATCCAGAAGTGATGAGGACAATGTTCTGGTTCTGATTGATGTGAACAAGAGGATTCCATCAGTTTACCACTACAGCATAAACCAAAACATGCTGACATCTCATCGATATGAGCCTCTGATTCAATATGGTGGCCCAACAAGTAAAGTCCGTTTTCTAGCCACTTATAATGATGTCATGCTGGCTAGTGATCTAGGTATATAATTGGTAATGCTTTTTTTCTTGCTTATTTTCAAGAGTCCTTCAGTTAGTATTGTCTGAGATCTTCATACTATTGATGTTCGTGTTTCGATGGAATTACACAGAATCATAATAATAATTACAGCAACCATGTCCAACCATGTTTAAGAATTTGAATAAACGATGCATTGCAACTTTAAATTATGTAATGACAGTTTCGTTATTGTATTGAACTATTTTTTTTCTGAAATCACAATTGGTTAGGATATCAGAAATCATCTCTTATTTCGAATAGTTTAAATGTTTGAGCCTCGGATTCAAGCAAATTTTTTTCTACGCATGTAGGTTCAAGCTGCATGTATTTGTCTACTTTAAAAGGACGTAGCCTAAATAACTTTGGAAGTCATGGATACCTTGCTGGTAATTTTAATGAGCCTTCTGGAGTTACAGTTGATGCTGTTGGAAATTGGATAATTGGAGACAGTAAGAATAACAGACTTGAGGTTTGTGACTGGCAGGCTTATTTTGCTATTCATTTAATCCAAAATGTTAGTTTTAATTAGTATATTCAGTCATCTCTGTATTAATTATCTCAATTTCTTGATAATAGGTACCACAGACTGGCTCAAAATCAGGGTTTCGCATAACTGAAGTCAATATTTTTGTAGTTTTCAATGAACTATGTAAAACTTACCAAATCTCAATAAAAATTATAAGTTTAAACTATTTTCTAAGCCCTACAATAATATGCAATTTTTATTTATGTTGATACAAAAGAAAATATTGCATCTTTTACAGCCATACCAAACAATAAATTGTAATATAGTTATAAATATTTTTTACATCAAAAAAATGTAAATAACATGTACTTAGTGATTTTAAAGCTTGTAGTATCATTAGAAAGCTCGACCATTTTTCTTTTAAAATTCAGTAACACTTCATTTCTAAGCAAGGCCCTAAATTGCCGTTTAACGTTCATTTTCACCCTTTCGTACCTGACTGAAAATGGCGACGACCGTATTAAGAACGCTTTGCCAGTCACAATAAAATGAACTTTTTCCTGGAAGTTTAACCTTTGGTAAGTAGAAACAAAACACACTTGCAGTTAAATAGTAAAAAGCTTTTGTTCATTACTCTTTAAATTTCTTTGCAAAATATTTATTTTTGTAGCTATAATACCTTTCAATTGTTGAAACTTGAGGTGTTCATTGGTTGTCTATGTAAACTAAGAGTAACTTGTTGGCCAACTGAAGTAACATAACTATTATCAAATGGATATTTTTATAGTTATCTTATAACTTTTTTTAGTACATAGTTTAATTCACTTTTATCTAATTAAGACCTAATTTTTATATCCTATTTAGATTTTTCAGACTGTGAACAATTCAATATTTTATAGAAGATTTGTGTGCTAGTGGGAAAGGACCTTTAATGGCTTTATTGGCTACAAAACAAGTAATAAATTACTTCTTCAACTCTGGTTTTGAAATAGCAAAATGGCAAGTCATATACACAGGTAACCTGTAAGGATTATAATTTTTTAATGTAGATTTTTGTATTACTATATAAGTATTGTTATTACATCACTTTGAATCTTAGAAATATACTGAAGTTTGAACATTTTTTCAGCTCTCTACATGTGCATGGTTCTCACAGTACAAAAAAATAACTGGTAGGAGTAAAGTAACACAGCCATGGATTATGTAACCTATTTGGCCCAATTTCGATTGATGGATTTTATAAGTCAAAATCTTGCAGCTTTTGAAGTGAATAAATCAAATATGCACAGTCCACTGAAGGAGTCTGTTCTTTCAAAACTACAGAGAGTAACTAATGAACAACATTGATTTTTATTTGTATTATATTAAGCTAACAACAGATGTTCAAACTTGACAAACAAACTAGTATACCTTTATCTACAAATAGAAAATAATATTTAAATTTTAATCAGAAGGGCAGTACGTTACAACTTGGAAAAATCCCCTTAATGAAAAAGTAGTACAGTGTCAAGAAAAAGAGTTCAAATCACTAAATGTTCAAGAAAATAGTACTTTATCTCTAAATAAACATACTCAGCATAAATGGAAACAAAAAGATGTTTTTGAAAGGTTCCAGAAATGTACCTTTATTACTATTAGAGATTGTTATGACGATTTGAATTTATGAAGCTTAAATTGCCCTTAGATATAATGTGATTGTTTCTTATGTGTTAATTACAATATTTTTAATTCTTTGAAATACAGAAATGTTTAATATTTGTCTGCCTTTTTATTTTAAAAAATAAATTATGAAAACCCATTTTCACTGCAATAAATTTACATGACATTATAATTTTACAACCTCGAAGATTTAGTTTTTATTTATTTGTATGAGCTTGTGTTGAGTGGGAGAGAGTTTTTTTTTTTAAAGGAATTACTTTTGCAGATAAAGCTTGGCAAAAATGCCACTTTTGAAGCTGTTGGGAAAAAATGAAAAAATCACACATTTTCAAAAGTTTACATCTCATAAACTGAGTTATAGTGATAAATTTGATTTACACTTTATTGCTTTAAGCATAAAACGGCTGTAAAATCATATTTTTTAAAAAATCATTTGTGGTACCTATTGTTAAACATTGTAGTGAACCCATAAATAAAACAATATTGTTTAGATCAGCTATTGTTTACATATTTCTATTATTAATCTAAACATGTTTTCATATTTAGGTGTATAACAATGAGGGACATTTCCTGGCCCATATTAAGCTGTTCACCAACATTCGCCGACCATCTGGGATTCACTTGACTAGCGATGGTCTTCTGTATGTCATCAACTACTTAGACAGTGAGGTTTTGATCTTCAACTTGCAGCAGTAAGTTTCAAGAAGTGTTGTTCGATTTGCCCATCTTTTGAAATGCCGACTGTGATGGAAAAATGATGATTTATGTTGCTCTTAATTCAATAACTGTTTGTTAAATATGTGGTATTATTGTTGTTTTTTTTTTAACTCATTAATGGGTGGATGAGTTAAGTTTTGCTTTTTCTTCAAGCTTTTCACTTTATCTTGTTTGTATTTTTTTTTTAATTTACAAATGTTCCTTTGTTATCTATGACAAAAACGTTGTACTCTTTAAAAGGTTATTAGGTCTGGAAAGTTTTTATTCTATGAACTGTATTTTACTTTCCTATTATTTTTTAAAATCATTTTCTACATGTATTCAAAAATCATTTTTCACTGGCAGTCATTTAGCTTCAATCTTTAATTCATCTATTTATATTTTTTTTCTGAATAGATAGTTTGATTTTTTTTTTCAAGTACATCTGTCAAAGTGGTCACGGATAGTCTTGTTTTCTACCTAGCATGCATTGATAGATATTTCAAACTTGTAAGATTTTGAGTTATCGATAATGGTTATCTTCTTGTCTATTGACATTTATTATTCCCATTTTTTTTCTGGGGCAACATGTTATATTTTTTTTTTATGTTTAAAAGAACAATTAAAAATGAGTTTTTTCCAGTTGACTGCTTATATTATTTTTGTCTTTTTAATGAAAGTATTGTAAAGTAACATGCTTGTTAAGAAAATTATGCATTAAGTAGGCTAATTAACAGTTTTTCTATATATCAAGCTCTGTTTTTATCAGTATAGGAAAATTGGTAGTGACATCTTCTTGTGAGTGGTCTATTAGTTGTGAGCCCACTTTGCATGTTATAGGTTACATGTTCAAATCCCAGCCTCACCTCCCTGTGTGTCCTACATATCCATTGCTCACTCAGCTGTGGTGGAAATGAAGAAAAACGGAATCATAATAACCATCCCTTTGGTCGAAGAGATAAACTCTTCATCCTGAAACTACTGGGACTTAAATAATATCACCTTGTCATAAAAAACTAGTGGGACTTAAATAATATCACCTTGTCACAAAAAACTAGTGGGACTTAAATAATATCTCCTAGTGATATAATACTACTGGGACTTAATATGCTGGTCATATGCAGAACAATAAGTGGTGGCTAGGCATGAGAGTAATGATTATGATTTTTATAGTAAAAAAAAAATATAAGCTGCATAATTTTCAATTTATGAACTAAAAAAATACTCTAAAAAAACTGTCTCATTTTTTATCTGCGCCAGATCTTGTCGAAGAGCTGCATTTCTGATGGGAGCATGCAAATATTTTGCTGATCCATAGCGCTTACTTAATTGAATATGCAAGAAGCTATTAGCCTTAATAGGAGAATGGATGGTCATGTGGTAAAGTGCTCGACTTTTGACCTGAGTGTCCCATGTTCGACCACTAGTGAAAACCAAGGGAATCGTTTAGTTCATGGTGAAAGTTCCCTCCTAGTCCCCCATGGTGTATCAATGGCCATTGCAATATCGGCCAAGGTGGGAATGAAAGTAGGGCACTGCAAAGACCGTCTGAAAGTGGTTTATAATATCGAAGAGAAACATTTCATTCTTACAGGGCCTTCACAGATCAGCACTAATAATATTCCTCCTGAAAATTTCTTAAGGGTGTAACATTATCCACATTTTAGATAACATTTATAACAAAAATGAAGGTGGATGGTTCTGTCATACACAATTTAATAAACAATATTTAAAATTGGTACAGAAGTAGAGGAATAACTATTATATAAATGAAAGAACTGAATTTACGCACAGAAAATGTTTTAATTTTTGTTCCCATGAAGTGAACAAAACATTTAATGTACACTGCTAAATGAATAGTACATGTACCAATATTAACAATAAGCAAAGGTAATAACTCTCTTAGTCAAATAATTATTCAGATTTAAGGGAGGTGAAATGTTTAATTATGGTAAATATATAAATTCTGGCAAGAACTAAGTGCATAGTAATATATTTGAACAAGTGATTCTCCCAGATACTCACGCACAACAGTTTACAAATTATAAGAAATTCACGCAAGAATAACATAACATATTTAAAAGAAAAAAAAAAGTAAAAACGCTCAGCACTCGATACACACTAAAAAGATTTCCTGCGATTTCAAAAGAATCTTTATGTTACGACATTTGGCATGAATAGCTACTTACATCTAGAAGAATATATACTAAATGTAACAGTGTGCCGAGCAACTGAGTATGCATCGGTTAATAATATTGCAAAGAAATATGTTCATGCATGTACAATAATATTAGTAAACTTCTAAGAAATTATTAATTTTTCTTTAGATTACTTTCAAATGGACGGACTGATTACGGTGACTAGCCAGTGATGTGTACTTGAAAGCCCATAAACACCGGGTTGGAATTATAGCTTACTTAACTCGCCTTGCAGTCGCATTAAGGCGCACATGGGCATTAGTCAAATAGGCCATTGAAATTCTAGCTATGTTGGGGGTGTAATGAAGGGATGTCAACCTCAACAATCACGTGTATGCTCATTGCCCTCAACAATCATTTGGATAATCATTGTGATCAACAATCACTTGGATGGTCATTGTCATCAACAATCACTTGGATGCTCTTTGTCCTCAACAATCACTTGAATGCTCTTTGCCCTGAACAATCACTTGGATGGTCTTTGTCATCAACAATCGCTTGGATGCTCTTTGTCCTCAACAATCATTTGAATGGTCTCTGTCATCAGCAATCACTTGGATGGTCATTGTCATCAACAATCACTTGGATGCTCTTTGTCCTCAACAATCACTTGGATGGTCATTGTCATCAACAATCACTTAGATGCTCTTTGCTCTCAACAATCACTTGGATGGTCTTTGTCCTCAACAATCACTTGGATGATCTTTGTCATCAACAATCACTTGGATCGTCCTTGTTGTGAAGTAACTTTTTTTTTTTAAATTAGTCCCCTTTTTTACTGTTTGTAATTAGACAGCTTTTTCTTTTATTCACAACTGTACAAACTATAAGTTTTACATTTTAAAAGACTAATTTCGTTATAGTGCTATCCTTTTAAACGAGGGATTTATCATGTTTGATGTCCCCATAGTCTCTAAGTAAAACTCTCGTGGACTATGGCTGTTTAGGGATGAGACAATGTACTCATTATTGTTTAGTGCGCATGACTATCCCATGAAAGGCATTTCCGGGTTGGAGACCGTGTGACACACCCCCTTGTAGAGAGGAAGGATCCAGTCACTTGCTGCGAAACAGAAAGAAAACAAATTGTAAACAAAAGAGTGTGACATAATTCGCAATATACTTATCCTAGCAACCAGTTTTCTTAACGCTACACTTAGTGCCGCACCCAGCCGATTCGCCGCCCCTGTGCAAACAGTTGTTTTTTGTCGACACCCTCTCCATGTTTTGACCACACCCCCACCCTTTATTAAAAATTCTAAGACTTTGCTACCCCATATGTGACCGCTGCCTGGTTGTTTTCGCACCCATCTGAACCATAGTTAGCCGCTGCCATGGTTACACTTTCGCAGTAGCAGATGCATTTCAAACGTTTGTTAGTTTTTATTATACTTCTAAAATACGTGTTGGGTGTCTTTCCAAGGGAGATAATGTAATGCTGACTGATAAGGGGGATAACCTACTGCTCACATACCTGTTCGTGTTTCGGAAATGTTTACTGTCTCATCTGGAGCCATTGACGTGATGGACACGCCCTCCGCACCTGCGAGGATCTGGCCATCTTGAGTGCCGCGAGAGCCATCAATATTGTCCTGGCCAAGCAGTTCAGTGGCCAGTGACTCAGCGTCTACTGCAGGCAGATCAGAATAGAAAGTGCGGGTACCAACCGGCTGATCTTCTTTTGTAAAGTGACCTGTTAATTCTGTCTGTGTGAATCTGTCCATTTTAGAAATCATATCGTCTTTCTGGACGTGTTGGTCAGTCTGAATATGTTGGTCAGTCGTATTAAGATGAAGCGTCTCAAAGGCTAGGAAGGTGCTGCTCGTTGTGGGTGTTCCACCGTATGAACTTTGAATGACGTTGAAACGGCTTTCGTTTAGATATTCATCGTAACTTTCAGTTTGCGTAAAGCCGTCCTCTTTAGCAATTTGCAGCTGGTCGTTTGGAAAGCGTGACCTAGTATCGTCAGCCTCGGCCTCGGGGTCAGTTTGGACGTATCGATCTTGATTGACCCATTGAGTGTGAAGAATGTAACTGTCCACCTGATACCGTGCTTCATCTTCGTCTGTTTCTCCATAAATGTCTGGTTTGTTTGAGGATTCATTTGTAACGTTTTCATTTGTGCAACTTATAAAATCTTGGTTGAAGTCTGGTGTTTTTTTTTCTACTGAGCATCTTTCATCGAAGTTTTGAAACATGTTTTCTCCATAAATGATTTCTTTAATTGACGTATTTTCAAAGACGTCATCGTCTGCTGCAAGTGTTGTGGTTATCTCCCTTGCACACACCTCATTTATCTTTTGAAAAGAAGTCCGCTTCAATAACGATGTTTCATCCAACTTTCGTTCAGCGCCACCTACATTATCACCTGCGGCAACTCCCATAGACATGGTCGAATCGGTCAACACCAACTTACGCGTGATTCGTACTTTCGGTGCATTCACTTCGGTGAGAGATTTGATTTCATGTGCCGGTGTCAAACGATCCCCGGAGACTCTGTCATCAGTTGCTGAAATTTCCTGCTCAAAGTCTTCTTTTATGGATGACACATAAATAGTATCAACAGGTGTCAATGTTTCTTGGTCAAATTCTTCTGTTTTCGATGGTATCCGAGATATGACATCAGATGTCAAATTTTTAACTTCGACGTCTTCTTTCTTCATTGGTTCGCGAACAAAGTCATCAGACATGTGTTCAATGACCCCTCGCGTCAATGGTACCTGAATGAAGCTATCAGTTGTCAAAAGTTCTTGGTTGCCGTCTTTTCTCTTCACAACGTCATCAATCATCACAATCTTTTCATGATTTTTTTCTTCTAATGTCACAGGTCTGTCGTGATTGGTGTCTTCTAAAACGATAATGTCAGACTGGTTCACATCTGCTAATGCCACTTGTTCTTCCTTATGATCAACAGCTTCAGTTTCTTGTTTATTTATGTCTCCTATTGTCACGGGTTCTTCCTTATTTATATCTTCTAGTGTCACCTGTTCTTCCTTATTTATATCTTCTAGTGTCACGTGTACTTCCTTATTTATATCTTCTAGTGTCACGTGTACTTCCTTATTTATATCTTCTAGTGTCACGTGTTCTTTATTTATATCTTCTAGTGCCACCTGTTCTTTATTTATATCTTCTAGTGTCACCTGTTCTTTCTTATTTATATCTTCTAGTGTCACGTGTACTTCCTTATTTATATATTCTAGTGTCACGTGTTCTTTATTTATATCTTCTAGTGCCACCTGTTCTTTATTTATTTCTTCTAGTGTCACGTGTTCTTCTTTATTTATATCTTCTAGTGTCACGTGTTCTTCCTTATTTATATCTTCTAGTGTCACGTTTTCTTCCTTATTTATATCTTCTAGTGTCACCTGTTCTTCCTGATTTATATCTTCTAGTGTCACCTGTTCTTCCTGATTTATATCTTCTAGTGTCACCTGTTTTTCCTTATTTATATCTTCTAGTGTCACCTCTTCTTCCTGATTTATATTTTCTAGTGTCACGTTTTCTTCCTTATTTATATCTTCTAGTGTCATCTGTTCTTCCTTATTTATATCTTCTAGTGTCACCTGTTCTTCCTTATTTATATCTTCTAGTGTCACCTGTTCTTCCTTATTTATATTTTCTAGTGTCACGTTTTCTTCCTTATTTATATCTTCTAGTGTCACCTGTTCTTCCTTATTTATATCTTCTAGTGTCACCTGTTCTTTCTTATTTATATATCCTAGTGTCACATTTTCTTCCTTATTTATATCTTCTAGTGTCACATGTTCTTCCTGATTTATATTTTCTAGTGTCACGTTTTCTTCCTTATTTTTATCTTCTAGTGTCATCTGTTCTTCCTTATTTATATATTCTAGTGTCACGTGTTCTTTATTTATAT
Source organism: Bulinus truncatus (assembly GCA_021962125.1). NCBI lineage: Eukaryota > Metazoa > Mollusca > Gastropoda > Planorbidae > Bulinus > Bulinus truncatus. The sequence goes on along the minus strand of JAGDYQ010000131.1, from coordinate 27,340 downwards.
CTTCTAGTGCCACCTGTTCTTTATTTATTTCTTCTAGTGTCACGTGTTCTTCTTTATTTATATCTTCTAGTGTCACGTGTTCTTCCTTATTTATATCTTCTAGTGTCACGTTTTCTTCCTTACTTATATCTTCTAGTGTCACCTGTTCTTCCTTATTTATATCTTCTAGTGTCACCTGTTCTTCCTTATTTATATCTTCTAGTGTCACCTGTTCTTCCTTATTTATATCTTCTAGTGTCATCTGTTCTTCCTTATTTATATATTCTAGTGTCACATTTTCTTCCTTATTTATATCTTCTAGTGTCACCTGTTCTTCCTTATTTATATTTTCTAGTGTCACGTTTTCTTCCTTATTTATATCTTCTAGTGTCACCTGTTCTTCCTGATTTATATCTTCTAGTGTCACCTGTTCTTCCTGATTTATATCTTCTAGTGTCACCTGTTTTTCCTTATTTATATCTTCTAGTGTCACCTCTTCTTCCTGATTTATATTTTCTAGTGTCACGTTTTCTTCCTTATTTATATCTTCTAGTGTCATCTGTTCTTCCTTATTTATATCTTCTAGTGTCACCTGTTCTTCCTTATTTATATCTTCTAGTGTCACCTGTTCTTCCTTATTTATATTTTCTAGTGTCACGTTTTCTTCCTTATTTATATCTTCTAGTGTCACCTGTTCTTCCTTATTTATATCTTCTAGTGTCACCTGTTCTTTCTTATTTATATATCCTAGTGTCACATTTTCTTCCTTATTTATATCTTCTAGTGTCACATATTCTTCCTGATTTATATTTTCTAGTGTCACGTTTTCTTCCTTATTTTTATCTTCTAGTGGCATCTGTTCTTCCTTATTTATATATTCTAGTGTCACGTGTTCTTTATTTATATCTTCTAGTGCCATCTGTTCTTTATTTATTGCTTCTAGTGTCACGTGTTCTTCTTTATTTATATCTTCTAGTGTCACGTTTTCTTCCTTACTTATATCTTCTAGTGTCACCTGTTCTTCCTTATTTATATATTCTAGTGTCACCTGTTCTTCCTTATTTATATCTTCTAGTGTCACCTGTTTTTCCTTATTTATATCTTCTAGTGTCACCTCTTCTTCCTGATTTATATTTTCTAGTGTCACGTTTTCTTCCTTATTTATATCTTCTAGTGTCATCTGTTCTTCCTTATTTATATCTTCTAGTGTCACCTGTTCTTCCTTATTTATATCTTCTAGTGTCACGTTTTCTTCCTTATTTATATCTTCTAGTGTCACCTGTTCTTCCTGATTTATATCTTCTAGTGTCACCTGTTCTTCCTGATTTATATCTTCTAGTGTCACCTGTTCTTCCTGATTTATATCTTCTAGTGTCACCTGTTCTTCCTGATTTATATCTTCTAGTGTCACCTGTTCTTCCTTATTTATATATTCTAGTGTCACACTTTCGGCTTGGATGCCGACGGTCTCCAAATTCGAGTCTTTACAAATGTCAGTCCTGCTCTGATTGACCTCTCCAGTAATATTGTTGTCACCTCCTCCCATGGACACCTGACCGGTTTCTCCGCTAACAATATTCATCTGACTGATTTCTACAATAACGGTGTCCTCTTTTGTCACATTGATGTTTTCAGATGTCATCGTTGTATCATCCCGAAACACGCCTACAGTTGTCACAGTTTCCGCTTGATTTATTTCATGGGTCATGTCGTCGTTGGCGACATTGGCATCGTCACTGACAATGCTGGCTATTCCATTCTCCCACTGGCTGTTTTTAGCTGTCCTATCATCAAATAAACTGGGACCTTTACCTCCGACCTTTACTTTCTGACTGCCGCCTATATAAGTCACAGTGCTCTGCTCGAATCGTCCAACTGCTTGATCTTTTAGCTCTTCACCATCCATCAACTGTGACATTGTTTCGGCATCTAATTCCTGGCTGACATTTACATCTATCACACATTCTTTGATCTCATCTTCTAGAACTGGGTTGTCACTATTGTTTTCTTCATAGGTCAGTGATGTTTTATTGATTTCTCCATTGTTTACATTGTGCACGTGATATTCTTTACCCTCCACATTTTGTTTGTTTACATAATCAGTATTCTGATTGGTATTATTGACTTCTGTATTTGATGACATATATGAATCGAACTCATCTCCTGTCACAGCGACGTAGTTGACCTCGCCCCCAGTCACGGGGTCATTACTGATGTGTTCACTAACAACTGTCTCCTCTCGTCCAGTGTGATGGCTGGACTCTCCTTTGATCAGAATCTCATCAGACGTTACTGTTTTTGTGGCACTGCACTGATCGATGTCACCTTTTAGCACAGTGGCATGTTTCGCTTCTTCTATTTCTGCGACAATATCGATACTGATGTCATACATTGTCACAGTATTCAGATCCAACTGTTCATCTGTCACAATGACTTGATCCATCTGTTCACCTGTCTTTAAAACTGGACCCATCTGTTCATCTGTCACAATGACCGGACCCATCTGTTCATCTGTCACAATGACCGGAATCATCTGTTCATCTGTCACAATGACCGGAATCATCTGTTCATCTGTCACAATGACCGGATCCATCTGTTCATCTGTCCCTAAGACTTGATCCATCTGTTCATCTGTCACAATGACTTGATCCATCTGTTCATCTGTCACAATGACTTGATCCACCTGTTCATCTGTCACAATGACTTGATCCAACTGTTCATCTGTCACAATGACATGACCCATCTGTTCATCTGTTACAATGACGTCATCTTCTGTCATAATGTGTTGATTGATCTTGTCCTTTAAAATGGTGTCTGAATATTTTTCTCCATCTTTTACATCACACGTATCAATCACTTCATCTGTTCTATTGTGTTTATTGATTTCCTCATTTGTCACAATGTGTGTATCGATTTTCTTATCTGTCACAATATTTGTATCGATCTCTTCTTCTGTCACAATGTGTGTATCAATTTTCTTATCTGTCTCAATATTTGTATCGATCTCTTCTTCTGTCACAATGTTTGTATCGATTTTCTTATCTGTCACAATATTTGTATCGATCTCTTCTTCTGCCACAATGTTTGTATCGATTTCTTCATTTGTCACAATGTGTGTGTTAATGTCTTCATCTTTCACAAAGTGTGTATCACTTTCCTTATCTGTCACAATATTTGTATCGATATCTGCATCTTTCACAAAGTATGTATCAATTTCTTCATATATCGAAATGTGTGTATTGAGATCTTTTACTAAATTGTCGATCCCGATATTTTCTCCAGTCACGGTGTCTTTATTTAAGTTGACATTGATATATTCTCTTCTCACAGTGTCTTCATTGATATCTTCCTTTACGGCTTCTTCATTGCTATCGTCCTTTACAGTACCTAGATTGATATCTTCCTTTACGGATTCTTCATTGATATCTTCCTGTACGGTTCCTTCATTGATTTCTTCCTTTATGGTTTCTTGTTTGATATCTTCCTTTACGGTTTCTTCATTGATATCTTCTTTTACGGTTTCTTCATTGACATCTTCCTTTACGGTTTCTTCATTGATATCTTCCTTTACGGTTCCTTCATTGATATCTTCCTTTATGGTTTCTTCATTGATATCTTCCTTTACGGTTTCTTCATTGATATCTTCCTTTACGGTTTCTTCATTGATATCTTCCTTTACGGTTTCTTCATTGATATCTTCCTTTATGGTTTCTTCATTGATATCTTCCTTTACGGTTCCTTCATTGATATCTTCCTTTACGGTTTCTTCATTGATATCTTCCTTTACGGTTTCTTCATTGATATCTTCCTTTACGGTTTCTTTATTGATATCTTCCTTTATGGTTTCTTCATTGATTCCTTCCTTTACGGTTTCTTCATGGATATCTTCCTTTACGATTCCTTCATTGATATCTTCCTTTACGGATTCTTCATTGATATCTTCCTTTACGGTTCCTTCATTGATTTCTTCCTTTATGGTTTCTTGTTTGATATCTTCCTTTATGGTTTCTTCATTGATATCTTCCTTTACGGTTTCTTCATTGATATCTTTCTTTACGGTTTCTTCATTGATATCTTCCTTTACGGTTTCTTCATTGATATCTTCCTTAATGGTTTCATCATTAATATCTTTGCATGTAATATTTTCATAATTGGTATCTTTTTTTATCATTATTTCATTAATGATTTCATCTTTTATCACAGTTTCTTCATTTATATCTTTTTTAATTTCAATTAATGTGGCAATATCCGTGGAGATAACCTCGACATCTCCTTGAAATACAGTACTACCACAGGTGACAATGTTAACATCTTCTGCCACTGTAGTACCATCGCTTTGGACGTTCCGCATATCACCATGACATGTTTTATCACCAATTTCACATGTGGTACCTAAGCTTGATAGCATTCCAACACTGACTATAGTGTGATTGGTTACAACTCTATCATTTGGCTTGAACTCCGACACCTGAGTTTCTACTGGAATTATATATGCTGAGCTAAGCAATGTTTTCCCCATATTTTCGTCATCGTCTGCATTGTCAGGGCAATGATTTATTCGGCAATCTTGATTAACTCCTTTATTATACGGTACAGTATCATTAACTCCGTGTAGCTCTTCAATGTTCATTGGTGAACTAACAACATTTCCTGAAACCGTCTGACTGTTCATTGACGTATGAACGCTGCTAGCAATGCGCCCAGAACCGAAAGAATCAATATTGTACATGTAAGGAGTGTTCACCGGGTCGCGACTCAAAATACCTCCGTCCATTCTGTGTTGGAGATCATTCAACTGATCCGGATCATTAAACCCCGAGGTACAATGGTTCGAGTTAAATGCATTTAGAGATTCCACTTGATCCGATTTCCTTGTGACGTCACGGCCCATGTTTACCTCCCCTTTTTGCAAACCAGAGTTTGAACTGGTTGTATCCAGTCTTTCTGTTTTGTTGTGAAATTCGTTCCGCGCGATCGCATCGCTGGCTAAGCAAGTTAGAGGTTTTAACGATGGATCTGACGACATGAGTGCGGCCATATCATTAGCAACAATATTTTCCATCGGGCATTTTAATCCTATAAGTCCCGATGTTGTACAGTTTAATTCAGATTCAAACCCACTGGCGGTTTGTACTTTGGCGTGGTCCTCAGAATCATAAAGTGTATAATGGTCAGATAATGTGTAATGTTCAACTGGTGTGTTATGGTCAGCTAGTGTGTTATGTCCGTTTTGTATTTTATCGCCAGCTATTGTGTCACGATCAGCTACGCTGTAATAGTCATTTGGCATTTTATCACCAGACAATATGTCATGGTCAGCTAGTGCGTCATGGCTATCACCAACAGCAATTGCGTCGTAGACACATAGTGTGTTATGGACAGCAAGTGTGCTGTGGTCATGTATTGTTTTATCACCATCTAACGTATAATGGTCATGGTTAGCTACACTCAAAGGCGATGCTTTCCCAGAGCAAGTAACGTTGTCAGAATCTCTCTCTTGTACCGATGGTGACTTTGGAATTGCGCTCACGACAACATCTTGCCACTGGGCGTCAAATTCTGGTAGCTCATGATAATTTCCACACTTCTCATATTCTGATCTAATCGGGATTTCCCCGATCGCTGAAGAATCAGATTTAACAATGGGCAATCCCGTAAATGTTAACATTGCTTTGCATTCACGGTAAAATTCAGAATCACAGTTGTTTGCTTTTATCGATGAACTAAAATCTGAAATGTCCCTTGACACATATGTGTTGGTTGGTGCGGGGGAACTCCCTAATAATGGTGTGGAATCTAAGTTTAATAACGTTTTTCTATTTTCATTTGAAACCGGTTTTTGAATGTGAGGTGAAATTGAATGGTCGTCGCATGTGAATCGGCGAAGAGCGAGGTTCTGCGAAGTAAATAGTGTGTCATTATCTCTGATTGGCTGTTCACTGGTTACGTCAGCATACGTCTCGTAATGGTCCTTCGTTGAATAGTCCTGACATTTAGGGGGAAAAGCTTTGAGAGATACAGGAGTAAAGTGACTGCTCACGCTGTGGTCGAAATTGGCTGACCCGACTGACGTATGATGGGCCATCGTCATGTACGGTGAGCAGCTGGACGATGATTTAGTTATACGGGTTGATTGGTACCTGCGACCAGCATAACCATGAGGTAGGCATGCAGTTCGACCACGGTTGAAGGAAGTCAAATCACCGTGGACGTCATCATATGCGCTTGATTTCTCTCGGGTTGTCTCTTGCAGTGATGTACGAGTAGGCCTACTCGCACGTTTGTGAACACGTTCAGCACAACGGTAATCCCCGTAAGAAACTTCAGTTCTCGCTGCGATTTCCGCATTTTCTCGTGGCATTATCGCTTTTTCTCTATATGTTTCTCTCCCGTTATGCGTAGCGCGAGGATCCGTAATATTTGATTGGTATGATTCTTGTGTCTGTATGTTACGCGATCCCATTCCTTTTAAAAAAGATATTCCACAGTCGTTTTCATTCCTCGTACATTCCCGTTTCTCCATTACTCTATTTGATGAGGAAAGCAATCGGCTTTTATGAACGTTTCCAAAACTGTTAGACTTTGAAGAGTCTTCGATGCGTATCAATGGGGTGCCCCTTTCAAAAAGATGCCGGTGATAGCTGTTTGAGCCGGTCAATGACGACTGTTTACCACGTGTGACCAGTGTGTCCGAATGTGTGATAGGTGATTCTGTGAATGACCTGGACGTATGAGTGGACAGATTACTTGAATAGTTTTTTGATGAAAACAATTCATTCGATTTATCCACTTTGTCACCGAACGAAGTCCACCTGTAGGTTTTTTCATCATCTGTCCACTTCTCATACCAACCAGACTTCCGGTTGTCTGACTGTCCGGACAGAGACTTAGTTGAGTCATTTATATCCATGACACAATGGCCCCCGTTTGCGGTGCTTTTAGTATTAATCCCAGCCGGGGAAGATCTCTGCTCAACTTGTGGCAGCTCAGAAAACACATCCAAGCCTCTCGTCCACTTATTCCACTTCTCAGCACATGTCCATCTGTCCAGGTCGTCGCACACCAAGCTCCCCATCGCTACATCTGGACTACCGACGCGCAAAGTCGTATATGGTGGCACACTATCGTCTGTGTCAGGGTTGTACTCTCCTGAGGTCTCGTTGACCTTGGCCGTATACTGGCCTCCTTGGCTCCATCGATCACTTAAACCTGACCAGTTTGATGTTGACAACAATGAATGGTGGTCCCACTGACAAGAGGACTTTCCGCCACTCAGCTCTGTTTGAATGAGCGCTTCACTTGATTGACCGCAGACATCCCCGTAAATGTCCAGTTCACTATCTTCACAATCCGAGAAGATAAAATAATCGGAATGGTTAGATCTTGTTCGATTACAAAGATGATCTGATATTCTTTGGCTGAAGTGGCTGCACTGCCAGTCGAATCCATTTTTACGTAATCGACTACAAAAGCAACTGTGTGTTGATGTTGTAACATCTAAGGTGGAATTTAATTCACTGTCACTGTCCGATATGAAGCACCTTTGCCTGGGAAGTTTTTTCTTGTGGTCAATATCATCATTGTGTAACTCTGGACACCATCTGCGGTCATCTCTTTCAGTAAAAATATTATCCACCAATTGTCCCCTGTCCTTACAGCTCTGCACTTCCACCTCGTCATCTGACATATTTAAGCATGTACTACATGCTGATGAATTCGTGCGACTTAGTTCAAGGATGTTTTCATATTCAAACGTATTTGTCTCTATATCTGGTGACTCAGATCCTTGCTCGGGGCATCCAACTGTATTCCAAGTCAAGTGATCCGTGCCAAGGTCAAAGTCACTAAGGTCAAGCCGATGCGATCTACTGGAGGAACAACAGTGGGAATCTTGACTGACTTCTGCTGGGCAGAATTCTGGGTCATCGTCTGTTAACAAAATGTAAAAAAGAAAAATGCTACAACGTCAAATAAATGAATTATAGGTCAACATATTCTGCATAAAATCAGGAGTCGGCTAAACTTTTAACTATCTTCCCAGGGCGAGGAACTTTTAAATCTTTCACACCGAGATATTTAAATCGTCCTCGTAACCTTTCGCGTTTTTTTTAGTTTTATTAAGCTTTCATTTCTCACTAGGATCCAAGTTTTCTCTCAGTTACTGAGCACAGTTGGTTGTCTTTCGCATTGAGAGATGGTAAACAAGTCAACATGATAATATACTTATAACTATGGCTTGTGAGATGGTTATAAAAGAGAAGCATTTTAACAAGTAAACAAGATTAATAAATTACAGAAACTGTAAAATTCCACCCCCTCCACTCATAAAAAACAACAAAAAACAAACACTTTTTATGTATATAACCTGAAGTTAAACTTTGACATTAGAATGAAATTAACAGATTGGATAGTCATAGTGACCTCGTGACAAACTGAAATGCATTGGTGTGACCAAACAAGTATGTTTAAATAGAATTAGTTATTTATAAACAGTAAACAAAAACTATTTCTTTAAAAAAAAAATGGAAGCAGTCCTTTTAAAACCAGGTTTGCATTTGTTAATACAATATAATATAAGACAGTTAATATAATTATCTAATATTGATTCGAAATTTTTTTTTTTAAAAACGGAAATCTTTACCGTAATATAGGCTGTCCACTTTGAAAAGATCGTCAGAACGACTGCTCAGTGTTTCCAAGGTACTGTCCACTCGGTTCCACACGGGGAGGTCCAGCTGCCAGTCCCTGCCAAAGTACAGCACGTCGTCGTCCGACAGGTCAGCGGGCACCAGGCTCCTGCCGACCCCGACACTCAGACAGAGCAGGCGCCGCTCGGGGCGCGGTTTACCCAGCAGGCGGGAGAATAAAACCGAGCTGGAGCACAGCTGTCTCCACCTGGAGAGGAACTCCGGAGTGAGAATGAGGACGGTGACGGAGGAGCCTCGCAGCACCCGCTCCAGCTCCGTCTCTCTTGTGTTCAGGCGCCGGAAGTCGCGGTCATGATAATAGCTGGAATGAAGAACACATTTCGATAATACTCGAATAATATTGTGACAGACAGATAGATGGATAGATAGATAGATAGATGATTGATAGATAGTTAAATATATATATAGATAGATAGATAGATAGATAGATAGATAGATAGATAGATAGATAGATAGATAGATAGATAGATAGATAGATAGATAGATAGATAGATAGATAGATAGATAGATAGATAGATAGATAGATAGATAGATAGATAGATAGATAGATAGATAGATAGATACAATCTTTTTGCCAACGACTTCAGATTTCTCATTTTATCTGTGTGTATATATGTGCTTATTTGTGAGTGACTGTGCATTTCTGATTCAATTTGAACTTTACGCCTTAATCTGATCACACACATATTACATTTTCGTTTACAGAGTGTGAGCGCGGTCCCATGCCAGCGTTTTTAATTATTTGGGGGGGGCCCTAGGCAGAGACTTTCAGAAATTATTGGGGCCCCTAGGAAAGTTATGTTTCGGGGCCCTCTTGGCACTCGAATTTATAGGAATCGATTCATGTACTTAATGGGGGGTCCCCTTTCCAGTAGGTATTCTAGGCAGATACTTTAAGAGATTATGGGGGCCCTAGGCGATGTTTCAGGACCCTCTTAGCACCCGAATTTATAGGAATTGATGCACTAGAAGGGGGGGTCCCTTTTCCAGAGGGGGCCCCAAGGTGGCCACCAAGTTTGCTAATCCATAAGAACGGTCCTGTTTGCAAGTCAACCCAGGGGAGCGTCCTCAGCATTACGATTAAATGGGCGTGGCCTGGGTCGAGAGTCAAATACGGGGCCTAGAGACTTAAGTGTAGTCAGTATATCGTATTTTGACGTTTCTGCACCCCCATTAATGCCTGCAGGCATGGGCGTCGCTCGGAATTTTCCAGGGGGGGGCAAATAACAATTTTATGACATTTTTTTAAATGTAAGGGGGGGGGGAGCAAATGCCCCCCTCTTATATGACATTTTTTCAAAATGTAGGGGGGGGGCAAATGCCCCCCTTGCCCCCCCATGAATACGCCCATGCCTACAGGGGTCACCCTAGTTGCGCCTCTAGTGCCGATACTGGTGGAGCTTTTCTTTAAAATATTATTGTCAAATCCACAGTAGAGCCCATTACAAAAACGTATAAATTACGATCTTGCATATATGAATGTTGTCTATAGCAGTGGTCCCCCCCCACCCCGGGCCGCTGACCGTTATCGGTCCGTGGAACGATTGTTACCAGGCCGCCCAAGAAACATTACATTATTTCATTTTTGATTTATTTCTCTCGTGATTGTGTGACTTTCCTTAGACGAGAAATAATCAACGCCCCCTCCCCTCCCCCCTTCTTTCCAGCGGGCCACGGTGAAATTATCAAACGCTGACCGGTCCGTGGAGAGAAAAAAGGTTGGGGACCACTGGTCTACGGTGTCAAAAGTAAAGTGTATTGGTCAAGTATTATGTAGTCTAATGTTTTTCTTTGACATATGTTGTAAGTTGTTGTTGTTGTTAGTTGTTGTTGTTGTTGTTGTTAGTTGTTGTTGTTAGTTGTTGTTGTTGTTGTTGTTTTTAGTTGTTGTTGTTGTTAGTTGTTGTTGTTGTTAGTTGTTGTTTTTGTTGTTGTTGTTAGTTGTTGTTGTTGTTGTTGTTAGTTGTTGTTGTTGTTGTTGTTTTTTTTTAAAAGTTAGCCATCGAGCTCTGTGAGCCTCAGTGTGAATAGCCCTGCCTGGGGACACACGCAGAGATTAACCTGTTGACGTAGCCTTGGAGTTCCAGCCTGGACACTAGAGCTCGCGTGACGCCCAGCGCCAGCTCCATGTCCGCGGTCAGGTCATGTCCGGCGCCGTGGTTGTAGATGACGTTGAAGTGATAAATGCGATGAGGCGCCAGGGGACGCCTGGGAATCCGAAGGTCAGGGTCGTAGAATGTAACATTCACCGCCATGTTGGAGTCACGCAGAGACGGGGGAGCCCCATTGAAACGTAAAGACTGTCCTTGTCCGTCTTGTTGCATGCAACTATTAAAACTGCGAAACAAAAAAGAAAACATGGTCAATTAATTTTTTTTAAATTATTAATTTCTCGGCTAGATGCTTTTATATAAAAAATATTATTAGACCTAGGTTACTTGTCTTTAGTAAAATGAAGTTAAAAACTAATAAGTAACAGAATGACGATAATTGCCCTTTGTATTCATAGCACATAGATGTATGTTTGTGTTCATGCCTGAATGAAATCAATTTCGAAGTTCATGAAGTGTGTATGTATGTGTGTGTGTGGGGAGGGGGGGTTGGGGAGGGTTCTAAGGGATATAACTATCCCATTAACATGACGTTATTTGGGACAGGTGTGTATTGCCACTATATGAGGCCTATCGCAGCGCTTCTCAATGGTTTTTTTTTTTTTGCGACTGTATCCCAAAGGGTGCCAAAGTATTCCCTCGGGTACCCCTCACACGTAAGTTCGAGAATATAATTGTACTTATTTTAATGTTTATATAATAATAATTTATAAAGCGATTTTTCGACATTTCGATTCATTTTAAAATTTGTAAACGCCCTCTAGCTACGCCCACTGTATTTATGGATACTTAAAAAATAAAAGAGGATTTTAGTACTTTTATTTGAATACAAATACTAAAGATAATATTTCGCATTTCTTACCACATTCGTTTTATTTCATCCTCGTAAAATATGTGCACTGTTATCCATGAGAATTGCTTTTATGTTTAATGCTGCTCTGTCATTCTCACATATCCAGCCCCTCGCACGGACACGCTTGAATACATCTCATTAATACACAGAGCGGGCTACAAACAAAAAAAAAAAGGAATGAGTTCCATTGTCATCCAGTGTGCTGTCTGCTAAATGCTCTGACAAACACACACACACCAGAACATGTTTTTGTCCCCCCTTCTCTGTACGAGTCCCAATCAGAGGCTATAGGAACCCGATGACACAGACGGAAGATCAAACGTATGTACACTGGCATACGCTGACGCCAAACGTAGTGAAATAATAAAAAAAATCGATTGTTTGTGAGTGGTGGAGGTGGGGAGGACCGAACGCTGTAAATAGTTTTCAGAACCCATTGAAGACTGGCGCACAGCAGTGTACAAATTTCAAAAATTCCAACCAAACGGTTTCAGTCCATTGATCGCTTCTTAACTATCAAGTCATGGCCTGATATTGATTATTTCTGATATTTTTTATAACACATCTATGCATAACACATCTAGAAGAATTTAAATAGCTGTGTGTTTTTGGTTGTGTTTATGTGTGTGTGTGTGTGTGTGTGTGTGTTGAAATACACTACTGAGTGATAATAAACTTAAAGGAGGATATAGTTTAGGATCTTGTTATCGAACAAATGGGGGAGGGGGGGTGAAGGACAGGGAGATCACTGTAAATTTTGTTTAAGTCGTTGATAATAAACTGTTCTAAGTAGATCAGGAGTTCTTCATTTTAAATAGACTCTTAGTGGCTGTCAATGGCGTCAATTTAGGGGCGGGACTTAAAGGGCACATTACTTCAAATAGAAGATTTTTTTAAAGGGGAATTCACCAATTATTAACGACGCCACTGTAGAATGGTCAATGCCTATCCGAGATTCTCTAATTATACTAGAATAGTTTAAGCAGATTTGACAGGGGGTGGGGCCAACTTGAAAACTTTTTAGGAGCCCCGGGTTAAAACGACTTGGCAGTATCTGGAATTTAGAAGTTCCAGTTGTCAACTATCTTAGATTGTATACAATGTGTCGTGATCAGCACGATGGTTACAGTGTCTTGGCTATCTGCAGACCCAATTACAAATACATAAATCATCGCCATAATGTTACTTACAAATGTTATTTACATCTTGTGACGGGTACAGGTTGCCATAAATAGACACGAGTAATGTAACTTAATTAAATCCTTATTGCCACCATGAACATGTTCTGGAATGTAGAAATAAATAAAAATAAAGACCACTCTAGGATTAGATAAGCGCGAATACTTTCTAAACCCCCTTGCCGTTAGTCTTCTGTCAGTTCCCTTGTTCGGACGGGGTGGAGATAGCACTGAAAAATACTTTGCTTGAGAATCGACATACATTAAAAAAACAAGCAATTAAGCCTGTTCCATTCTGGACACAGGACGTGTTAGAGCATTTTCGTATTATGTATCAGTACGTATGCTATCTTTCAGTAAATATTTGTAAATGTTTATAAATTCAAATTGTGTAATGCATATATCTGAAAAAAAGATATTAAAAAGACGTTTTCTTATATTTGAAAACAAAATTATTTTCTCTTAAATCTAACTACAAGTGGTTTGTGGTTACTGAAATAGGACTCATAATTGAAAACATTCGAAATTATAGTCATTTAATCGTCCGAAAACTCCGTCAATTGTTGCATAGCTCTGATACTTTCAATTAAACTTAGAACACAAGCTTACTATTTCATTTGATGAGTTTCTTAATAAATCTTGGTGAAACTACGTGCTGCAGTATTTCGCACCAAATGAATGGGTTATTGAACGTACAAGGTGTATATATAATATATAAGCCCCTTAGGAGCCCTGAAGCCCGGCCCTCAGAGGTCCTGTCGCGAAATGAACTTTTGATGTACACATGGCAGGCCAAGACCTACAAAATGATATATACATCATGGGTCTAGGACTTATAGTTGCTGAGAATGGGCGCTCCTTTATTAATATAGCTTATATAGTAAAAAAACGGTACTAAGCCCCCCTTTTACGACCCTCAGAGGTCAGATCGCGAAATGAAAAAAGTCATTTCTTGGCAGGCCAAGACCTACAAAATGATATATACATCATGGGTCTAGGACTTATGGTTGTTGAGATCTTGGGTGATGACAGACAGACAAAACGGGGACAAATGCTCTAAAAATTGAGTGGAGACAACCTGCAACCAAATTTAAAGACAAGGAATCAGGGCTGCGCTGTATTTCGGTTCAAATGGCGCCCACTCCTACAGGGTCGGCAAAATTTTCCGCTCCGCAGACAGAATTTCGAAAGAAGAAAAAATAATTATAGCATCCATACCGTAGTCGGGTTCGATCCTAGGTGAGGCTAACCGCACAATCCATTCATATGCCGAAGTTATAGAAACAGGCCCGTAGCCAGAGGGAGGGGGGCTGGGGGGCTGAGTCCCCCCCCCGTGCATGATTTGAGCTTTTTGAAAATGTTTAAATAATAACGGCTATAAAACATCAATCATTTTGTTCAATAAATCAATAATAATAAAAACTTAAAAGTTTATATTTTGGCAATCATTCACGCTATTTTACTTACATATATAGCTTATCTAATTTTTGGGCATAAAAGATTGAATCTAATTGAAGTTCACTTCTGGGTATTTTGTCAGCATTGGCATTTGGGGCTTCAACAGCCGTGTGTGAGAACAGTTTCTTAACCCTCACACGAATGCTCACCCCATATCGCAGATCAATGTTACACAAGCGTCTAAGCAATCTTTTCCTGCTTGCATTTGAAAAAGACCACGACGTTTGCAAATTTGAAACGTATTATAATATAAGTTCGCAACCAGTGCCGACGAGTGGGGGGGGGGGGGCAGGGAGGACAATGCCCAGGGGCCTGGCGAGTTTTAGGGACCCGGACTGATCTGGCCAATCAACTTTTTAAAATATTAATATCAGCACGGGGGCCCGTGTCAACTCTGCCCAGGGGCCCGAAATTTCTTGTAATAGTTTTATATATTGATATCTTCTGAGGACAACTAGCAACTTAAATAAGTTAATAAAATAACATTGACTTCTGACGTCATTTTTATACATATGTATAATAAAATAATAAAGTACAAACTCCATGATTTCTGAGAGATGTTATTTAATTTGCAAATTTACTTTTTAGCAGAATTAATTTAATTTTAAATTGAATAATTGCGACTGTTGTTGTTGATAGATATGTTCTTTGTTTTCAATATTTTATGAGAAATATCACACAAATAGCTAAGCTATATTAGTGCATCTTTGTCGTTCTTCCCGGGTTGTATGTTAAACCAACAGTATAATAATATTAAATCAGGTAACTATTATGTAACAATTGTGTAGCAGAACAAATGGTCAATGTATTTATAACAGGAATCAGAAATTGCCTCAATAAATTTTTATCATTAAAACTCTTTACTATTTAAATTATTTTTAACAAAACTGCAACATGCCATGCATTATTGAAACGTAGTTAAAATTATATATTTCTAATTAATAGCTAAACAATCGGTACTAAAATGCACCATTCCAGATATGGAACTGCAAAAAATTTCTTGGGTAGGGGACTCACTGAGATTCCCTCCCCAAACCCCTCCTCTCCGTTCGCAAGCTTTCGGCGCTTCACGCCTCCATTTTCGCCCCCCCCCCCGAACATTTCTTCTATCTCACCAGGGGCGGATTTAGTGGGAGGGGCCTGGGAGGCATGCAAGTTTAGGTAATACATCATTAAATTATCGAAATATTTTTTTGTTCTAAGACCAATTTTCAACAATAAAAACAGTTTTGCCCCCCCCCCCCCTGTCAAAGTTGTCTAGATCCGCCCATGTGCCCCAGGATAATTTCTTCGGCCCCCCCCCCCCCGAAAAAAATTTCTTCGCCCCTCCCCGAAAATGTCTTCGGCCCCCCCCCCAATCCAATATTCCTGGCTACGGGCCTGTATAGAAACCGATGAATTCTACACTTATCTGTCCCGATGGTCCGCTGGGGCTATGGGAACTTTATTTGTATATCGTATTAAGAACGCTAATGTCTCGGAAAGGGAGGGGGAGGGGGTCGGTTAAGAAAGCTTAAGAAAAACGTTAAAAATGTTTAATAAGAAAAAAAAAATCACAACTTAATTTATTTTAAAGGTGTAAGTTCTTATACACCCATGGGAAAATATGACGCTAATTAGCTTTTTTTTTCTTTTTTGATCGGCATAGATAGGTTGGTTAGGCACCTAGGCGATTAGCGACTCATTTAAATAACTTTTGCCCCCCTCTCTCTCTCTTCTCTCCACCCCCCGATCCACACATAAAAAAGAAAACAATGATAAAAGAAAGAAAGGCTAAAAATTAATTTTAAATATATTATCGATTTAGTAAGTGTTACATTTATTGGCGACCCACCGGTGGAGTAGAATGGGTAGTTTGGCGTGTGCGGTCTCACAGGGCGCCGTTCTTTAGAGGGGGCCTCGAAATAGTACTCGTAAAAAGAAATGGTCAGCCTCTAGACCAGACATGGTAAGTGAATGCGCTGTGCATTGAAGTAACTGTCGTGTATTGTCTACTTCAAGGTACGGGTAAGTAAGAAGGAAGTAATAAAAACACTAGAACATGTATATATGTTTATGTGTGTGTGTGTGTATGTGTATGTTGGGATTCCGGTAGAGACAATTGTCGATGATTGAGTCAGAAATTAATTGCGAAGTAAGGACATATATAATAGCACTACAGCCAGGGGCGCCGAGAGCCAACAAGGGCCCCAGGGCAGGACATCATTGCGGGCCCCTTAATAAACAATGAGTCGTGAAAAAATTGACATGGTCGGGGCGGCCGGGCCCCCTTACAGATGCGGGCCCCCTGGCAATGACCCCCCTGACCCCTCTCTCGGCGTGCCTGACTACAGCTATGATACTTGGAAGTTTATAAGTGGCCATCCACAGTATGCACAATACTGGAATGAAAACAAGTCAATAGCTACAGACAATGCTACAAGATGGATGTTCCAGACCTATTTGAGGACTCACTCATCAGAGCAAGCAAAAGATGAAGGAATCGATCTGACACTCCAATTAACCTGAAATATGGAGATAGAAATTGTTTTAATGTTTACTTTTTTTTACACTTTTCAGATGGGAGGGAAGGGGAAGGGGCGCTAAAATTTTACTCGCACAGGGCGCCACAATAGCTAGCTACGGCTCTGCAACCTACTTCATACCAGCTCTCGACCAGCACTATAAGAGTCAGTAATATAATACATATATATATATACATAGATATATATATATAGACTATCGGACTATATCTACCAAGAGCGGCTCTACGCTTGTGACGGCCATGAGCAGACAAAGAAGACTTCGCCAGCCAATGTCAGTATTGTATTTTATCTCTCTATTCAATATACTGTGGCTTGGCGTCCCCTGTGATAAGGCGGCCCAGTGCTGGTGCACATGCCTAAGGCCGCCTCTGTGTCTATAGTCAGAGGCGGAGTAAGATCGGTTGTGGTCATGAGCGCAGAAGTTAATATTGGGTCCCTTAAAATAAAGGGAGACATTCGCTTTGCGGATAGGCTATAGTACAGTCTTCGGGTCCGGACGCGCAACAGGTGTCGTTGGGTCCGACGTTACAATAATACTACAACTGTACAAGGAAAAAAAGGTATTTTTAAAGACAATTCTTTATGCAGTGTATAAGTTAGCTGTAATTCTTTTACAATCTTTATTTACTCAAAATTCTAGCACACTATTAGCTTCTTCCATATTTTCACGTTCACGTAACATCTACGTTAGACGTACATACGGCCGGCGTCAGCATAGAGAAGAAAAAAAAATAGCAGAGAATAAGTTGTGATACCGGTTTACACGTAACTACAAAACTGAGCACAAAACTTTGTGTTTTTCAGTTTATGAAATCTTACCATTTCAACTATTATGTGCCAGGACTACGAATACTAAGAAAAGTAACCATAATTTCCTCGCATCTCATAAGAAATATACCTATTACTAATAATAAATGAGACTGAGTGATATCATAAACATCAGTTTAATTTTTAATCAAATGAGGGCAAAAAAACTAATGATTTAGACCTGTAAGAAAATAAAAAAGATATGTCCTATCTTAGGATGTTTTCAATTCAAAACATGTTTTATTTGCATATATGAAATTACAGAGATTATCATCTAATACCTGTCTTAGTAAATCATTTGCAAGATTAAGTAAAATGTTAAAAACAAAAAATACTAGTTCTTGTCCCTTTTCAATTACCTGTCTATGCCAATGAACATTGAGGAACTAATATTTTATAATTTTCATAAATTAAAGCATCACTTACATTGTTCTTATCATTGGACATTTAAAAAAAAAGCATACATTTTGTTACTTTGTTAACACTGGTCTGATGTATAGCAATTTTTACTGTTGAGAGTTAAATAAAAAGCAGAGCCAGAGATCATATTTAATTTTTTTTTTATAGATCCTGTTGTATAGAGCTAGTAATATGTACACATAATTTCTTTAAGAGTATTTTTTATAACAAAAAACTCTATCAATAAAAACAATAATTATGTTATGGACCTATTTATCATACGTCAAAGATCTCATGTTATTGTAGTTTTCCAGTAACTTGTTTAGTTTACCATCTTGACCTTGTACATTGCTATAGCCTAGTGAAAAGGCTGCAAAAAACTTTTTGTATTGATTAAATATATCTTTATATTTTTTAGAGGAATATTCATTTTAAAATGAAATGTTCAAGTTGGTTATTATTAAAAAAAATTATGAAGTTTCGCTCCTTTTGAATTCTCGCTATTGCCTATATTATCTCCCACCATTTTAGAAATTCAGAAAACGTATCTAGCATATTTATTTATTAAATTTAATTGTAACAAAATATTTATAATTGGAATCTGATGGTTTACATGCTTTAAAAGATGCAAATCCAAGATAACAAATTAAAAAAAGAATTCTTAAAAATATTATAACCGGAATGACGTCTTGTCTCTTATCATTTTTAGGAACTAACTTTTATCACTAACCCACTATGGTTATCTATGGGAAAAAATTATCTAAACATAACATGACTTCTTAAAGGCTTAATGTATTTTTTTTTAATTGATTCCATTTTAGAAAATTTCCTTCTGGCAAAAGTGATTTTGAAATGGATTTAAAAAAAATGTATAAATTTTAATGTTAGTTTCATTATGTTATTATCTATTTCATACCCTCAGAAGTTAAGATTTTAACTTTGAAATGGGTCCATAAAACTTGATCAAATACTTTTGCTTGTTATTTCTTCTTAGGAAGGTTAAACTGTTTTGTTTTTTTTTGTAATATACATTGCACTTTTTTATACTATGTTAGTAATTCATAAATAAAGCACCTCAGTTTCTTAATACTAAAGTAATTAATTCAGTAATTTTTTTCAGTTTTAATGTTTGTTTACATTTTAAATGCTAGAATAAATAGTAAATGCAAAAACACTAATTAAAAAAAAAAAGTTCCCTTAACCCTAACGGGCCATCAGGGCAGATGAAGTGTAGAATTCATCTGTTTCTATAACCTCAACATATGAAGGGATTTTGTGGTTAGCACAACGCCCAGCCACCTTTACTTCCCCAACATAAGTCAGGTACCCATTTAAAGCTGGGTGGACTAGGTGGGATGACTTCGAAACAAATTTCACCTGGAAAAAATTCCCATGGTTCTCACTGGATAGGTCGACAGTCAAGTATCTACACCACTCGGCCATCTGTCCCACACAAAAACATAAATACTTACATTTTATTTCTTTTAAAAAAATATCAAAAGATGGAAGCTGCTTTCTTCATTCTAATGCTGTAAAGTGAATTTAAATATGTTATTTTTTATTGGCAGGTTTTAAAAATGACAAAAACTGAACTTAGGAGTAGAGCAAGACAGAAAATTAATGGAAATGACAACATAGTGAAGAATGTCAAAGATGAAAAGGGTTATCACCCTCATGGGAGAATGGACCCCTATGCCAAAATAATTGGCATCAGTGTTCTTATCATTACAGTTAGCCTCATTGCTTTTTTTCGCTACCAACAGCACCTGAGGGATATAATAACGACCCCTTTGGATTCACCTAGGATCATTCAGGAAAATAGTTCCTTGCCTTCAGTAAATCCAGAAAGGTTTTGGGGGACATATAGGTGAGTGATTTATGTAATTTATTGTAGAGTGTAAATTGTTTAAAGTGTTTCAGAATATCAAAAAACATAAGAAGTTTATATTCAAACAAAACAGAGAAATCATAACCATTTTTTAAAAAAGTGTATAATCATATTCAAATATGTACACAATTTTATCATTAAAAAGTAATAAACCATGTCCTCTTCCATTAACTCTCACCAAACAAAAATGATGTATAAAATATATAATTTGAAGTTATAATTTTGTTTAAGAGCTAATTAAAATTTTTATGTAAAAACCGATTTACAAAAATATATCAAAATTTTTTTACACATGAAGTAAGTGATTAACACTAGGATTTTTCATATATTCACAGTAGTAACTTTTGAAAGATTATTTTATTAGAAATTAAATATTTGAGCAGGATTTTTTTCTCTCTAATAATATTCATTTAGGCCTCAAGCATATTTTGGTATAAAAAGCCGCAGCAAAACCTCTCCGGTATTTGGTTTGATGTGGATGACAGAGCTTACTGGACAGATGCCTCCACCACTTCGCCACTGGTGTGACCAGGGAGACAGACTTGAAGGCTACGTTTGGCGAATACATGATGGGGTGAATTTTGGTGTTCAAGAATTGCAAGAGAGGTCCTACACCATAAAGACAGAATTTCTAAAGCGATCAGGAGGTGATCATGGTGGGGATTGGTCTGCAAGAATATATTTTTCTCCTAAGGTATTATTAGCTGTTTCCAGTTTAAAATGTTTGCATTTGTTGGATGGCTCATTTTAAATGTATGCTCTACTTGTTGTTCAACTGTAAACTGTATGCTATTGAAATTTTTTTTGGATTCTTCTTGCCACTTATAGTAAACCTGAAATAGTTTTTGAAAATTCTACAACAAATTATTAACAATTCTTAAATTGCTATATAACATGCAATCTATCAGTACAAAAATAAGCCTGCCATAAAATAATAATATAACACACTTCTTAACCAACGTATCTGTTTCTTGTCTACATTATGAGGGACCTGCATTCTTATCTTGTCCTAAACTGATCTTAGCTCGAGCTGACCACTTTACCTGATATTTTTGTGATTAAACTCCATTCACCTAGCTTATTTTATTTCCCTTATGGTACATATTAACAAAATATATTATAATAAAGTGGAGACAATCGTGAATCTTACATTTCTAGTTGTTTTTTTTACAACATAGTGGAAACTTACACAGATCTCTCAGTATAGAGTTTTTTTATCTTATGATCTGATAAAACTATATGCAATAAGGATTGGAATGAAACACAAAGCAGATTTCAAAATAATTTCTCTTTTTTTCTTACTATGGTGTTATTAAATATGTATTCAAATACAGGTCGCTATCTATAAAATAATAGGTATGATTTTCATGAATTTAAAGCCGACTTGAATCAGTGTCAATATTCATTTAATATGATAGATTTTGAGTCAAAGGTTTGCTTTTTTCTTTCACAGAATCTTCAAGAACAAGTTGTCGTCTCTACATTCTTTTATGCATCTTTAGACGAGGACAACGGTAAACTCGATGCAACGATAGCCAAAGGGAAGTTAAAATCTATACAGGGATGGCACCAGCATCTTGGTGACTTTCAGCTATTATTTTCAAACACAGAATCAAGCCATCAGAAACACAACTATCTGGTCAGCCATGCCAAGCAGTTGGCTCAGCTCAAGGATGTTTTAATGGCTAATGTCAAGGTGGATGCTTGGGACTCGGCTCGTACTCAGCCATTCTTTCGGCTCACCGGTCGCAAGGTGCCAAACGACGCACCGGGACCAAACTTTATTGTGAAGCAAGTTACTGCACAGCTGCCATTTACCATGGAAGTGATCTTTCAGTCAGGAAGTGTAGCGGACAGGCCGAATGAGCTCTCAGGTAGTGTCTTTACATCACTCCTAGAAAAGAGGGCTCAAGACTTCACAGAGAATTTTGAAAAGGTGTTTAAGTTGAAGGACAAAGGTTATAGTGATGATGCTGTTGGTTTTGCCCAGGCTGCGGTCAGTAGTATGATTGGCAGCATTGGTTATTTTTTCGGGTCATCGCTAGTTCAGTCCTACTACAACAAAGAGCCTGTAAATTACTGGGAAGCACCATTGTACACTGGCGTTCCATCCAGACCTTTTTTCCCTAGAGGTTTCTTGTGGGATGAAGGTTTTCATAACTTGTTGATCAGTTCATGGAGCGAGGACATTTCCAAGGACATTATATGTCATTGGATGGACCTAATGAATGTTGAAGGGTGGATTCCTAGAGAGCAAATACTGGGCTCAGAGGCCAGAGCTAAAGTTCCAGCAGAGTTTGTCGTCCAGAGAAATACCAATGCCAATCCGCCCACATTTTTTTTGCCGCTTAAAGGACTTATTAAGAACATGATTGACAGATCATCCCCACAAGATAAAGCATATCTATCAGCCTTATTTCCCAGGCTGAAAACTTGGTTTAACTATTATAACACATCGCAGATAGGCAAACATCCTTTCACCTACCGCTGGCACGGTCGGGATGCCACAACTATTAA
The DNA here is from genome assembly GCA_021962125.1 of Bulinus truncatus. Taxonomy (NCBI): domain Eukaryota; kingdom Metazoa; phylum Mollusca; class Gastropoda; family Planorbidae; genus Bulinus; species Bulinus truncatus. Next base: position 4,917 of record JAGDYQ010000131.1, on the reverse strand, counting down.
GCAGCTGAATCCCCTTACCTTAACCTCTGGTCTGGATGATTATCCTCGTGCATCCCACCCAACAGATGATGAAAGGCATTTAGATTTACGATGCTGGATAGCATTCGCTGCTCAGGTGATGAGCGACATAGCCAAAGTTCTAGGCCAAGACTGGCAAGAGTATGATGCGACTTTCCGCCTTTTGTCGGATAATAAATTATTGGATCAGCTGCACTGGTCAGAAAAAGGGAAGCAGTACAGCGATTATGGGCTGCATACCGATAAAATTAAATTGGAGAAACCCAAACCTCCAGCCAATCCAAAAGTCAGCCAGCGTCAATTTGATCAGGACAAAGTGAGGGTGGTGCTGAGTCCTCCTGCCTATCAGTTTGTCGACGCCTTCGGCTATGTCAGCCTCTTCCCATTTTTACTGAAGCTGGTGGACGCTGAATCTCATAAATTGGAGATAATACTCAAAGACATCACAAATCCAGAAAAACTCTGGACCGATTATGGTCTGCGGTCCCTGAGCCGCAAGTCCAAATTTTATGACAGGTTCAACACAGAGCACGATCCTCCATACTGGAGAGGCACCATATGGATAAACATAAACTATATGTGCTTGGCAGCTCTCAATCACTACCGCAGTGTAGAAGGACCTTATAAGGAAATGGCCGGCACTGTGTACACAAACTTGAGAAATAATTTGGTGAATAACATAATGAAAGAATACTATCGTACAGGATACATATGGGAGAACTACAGCGACAAAACGGGGGAAGGCAGAGGGTCACATCCTTTTACTGGCTGGTCAGCACTGGTAGTATTAATGATGGCAGAAAAGTATTAAGAAATAGTAGCCGAAATGGCAATGTTATATAGTTAGTGCCAAGTAAATCCGATCCTTTTATTCCCTTGTTTAATGTGTTTACGGCTCATTCATTGGTAAGAAGAATATCAAAAATGCATTTTAAATTCATTTTGTGCTTACTGTTAAATAAATTTTTAAAAAGTTTGCAAAAAATGTTAGCATAAATAGTTTTATTCAGATGTCTGTGAACAGCGTTTTTTCAGTCGTCATTGCTGTAGCTTAGAAATACTCCATTGTTGATTTCATATATATATATTTGTTTTTTACACCATGTTATTTTTTGTTAATGTTTAGAATTTTTATCAAGTCTAAAGGTTTTTTTATTGTAATATTTGTTGTAGCGCAATTATTTAACAAAAAAAAAAAGAGTTAGTTATGAAATGTCTAATAATAAATTTAGAATGATTCATATTTTTCTCACTGAGAAATTTAACATTTTTTTTTTTTTACTACAAAATCTGCTGTCAGTTTTTTTTTCGGTTGTGTTCATTGATTTCCACCAATAAAATTTCAGGTCTCATGTTACATCTGGCGATATTTTAAATCAGAGGATCTCATCACTCATTGTTGTGTGGAAATGTTTTAAAATAGAATTGTAAAAAATGCTGTGCACAATAAATGTTCACGGGGTAGCGAGAGGGAGAACAAAGGATACTGCTCATGTTGAAACTAATCTCATTTGTCGCTGGAAATGCTACACTAGTCATGCTTTTTGTTGTTTGTTTATGTTCACATTTTTTTCTTTGCCTCATTCTTTTAAAAACATTTTTCTATTCCACCCCGGAGTCTTGCTGACAGAATTTGTGTGTGATGATACATGTAGTTGTTTGTGCACAGGATTTGTGTGTGGTGATACATGTAGTTGTTTGTGCACAAGATTTGTGTGTGATGATACATGTAGTTGTTTATGCACAAGATTTGTGTGTGATGATACATGTAGTTGTTTGTGCACAAGATTTGTGTGTGATGATACATGTAGTTGTTTGTGCACAAGATTTGTGTGTGATGATACATGTAGTTGTTTGTGCACAAGATTTGTGTGTGATGATACATGTAGTTCTTTGTGCACAAGATTTGTGTGTGATGATACATGTAATTGTTTGTGCACAAGATTTGCTGTAATTTTTGCATTTTTTTTTTTAATCTTTCTATGTAACTATAGATATATGGTTGTCAGAAGAGTGTCAAACAGCAGGTGCACTGGGCGCAATGGGTGCTTGCCCTAGGCAGAGACTTGTGATGGGCCCCCCACCAAGCACCACACCATCTTTACCACTTGTACTTTTATTTTCCTGGTCTCTCCTCAGATAGGGCCTAAAATTTACTTGCCGTCACTGGGCTTTAACAGACTTGAAGCTATCTCTGCCTGTACTTTGTTTATTGGAGAAGCTGAGTAGTATTTTACTGAAATTCGCTATTATCGCTCACACCGGCTCCACAGTTTTTTTTATTTTTATGCACAATCATGTTTGGCTCTCTGAGCGAAGTAAAATAATTCATTAGTGTTTTTTTTTACAATGATCGATAGATGTATCACATCCTATAGCAGAGGGCGGCCCTCGTGTGTTCCCGGGGGGGGGGGGGGGGGGGGGGGGGGGGGGGGGGGGGGGGGGGGGGGGGGGGGGAGGGGGGGGGGTTGTGAGGTGGATTGAGAGCAGGATTGAAAATTTTTTTTTTTTATTAGGTGAAAAAAAAAAAACTCTAAAAGATCTGTTTCACTGTCACTTTTTGTAAGATTTGAAAAAATGATAAACTGGCTTGTTTGGAGCCAATCACTACTCAACGAAGAGCCCCATGTGTCTCCTAGAGCTGCGTAGGTCTATGTCACTCTGTTGAATTCCTTCACATATAAATATATATATATATATATAAAGTATCAGCTGAACAATCAATTGCTCCTTTGTGAAGCTTTGAGATTATTGTTTTACAGCATACCATAACGAAACATAACAAACATGCTCAGCATATCCCATTATGGTCTGAATGTGTACAATTGGTATTTTTCCTTGGCTAGTTAAGAAGTGACCATTAAAAAAAGACCGAAAAACTTTGAAGTGTTTAATATCAATGTTGTTTTAAAATGTTTTTACTCACTGAGACTTTATTAAAAAAAATTTCTATTACAAATGGCATGTTACATCTTTTCTTCATTATTCTCTTTTTCAGCAGAGCGCAAATGTTTTCTGCCTGTATGTCTGTTTTGTAAATATTTTCTGCCTGTATGTCTGTTTTATAAATGTTTTCTGCCTGTATGTCTGTTTTATAAATGTTTTCTGCCTGTATGTCTGTTTTATAAATGTTTTCTGCCTGTATGTCTGTTTTATAAATGTTTTCTGCCTGTATGTCTGTTTTATAAATGTTTTCTGCCTGTATGTCTGTTTTATAAATGTTTTCTGCCTGTATGTCTGTTTTGTAAATGTTTTCTGCCTGTATGTCTGTTTTATAAATGTTTTCTGCCTGTATGTCTGTTTTGTAAATGTTTTCTGCCTGTATGTCTGTTTTGTAAATGTTTTCTGCCTGTATGTCTGTTTTATAAATGTTTTCTGCCTGTATGTCTGTTGAATTTCTCTTGATTTATTTCCTCTGTCTAGTTGGATGCCCCCAGTTTAAAATAAAATGTTTGTTTTTTCCCTGCTAAATTCCTCAAAACGGGCGAACAATTATTTTGTGTGAACTGAGACTTGGCGGTAAACATTTGTTTAGAATTTGTCTGCTATGAATTAGTTACATGATAAGGGCAGAAACAATTTTAAAATGTATTTTATTCTTTCTTGGGGGGGGGGGTTCACTTATTACCTAACTGCTTCGGTGAGGGGGAGGGGTAATTGTTGATTAAGTGGGAGCACAGTGTAAAGGAATGGTTAAACAATATCTTACATGGAAAGAAAAGGAGGGGGGGGTGTTTAGATTCCGGACTAAAAATCGTTACGTAATAAGTGACTGGTCCCTTAATAAAGATTCCGAGTTTGTACAAAGATTGCTGTTTTGAACACGGAGTCAATATATGTGTTATACAATTAATTTGGAGGGGGGAGATATATAGCCCTTGGCATTACTTATAAATCGTCGTATGGATTGTCTTCTCTTGTGACATTTCGCCACGTTAACTAATGTGCTCAATTTAACGTTGGTGTTTTTTTTTTTCATTTTATTTTTAGCGTAATTGTTATTCCTGTATGACGTTAGTACATTAATAATGTAGCTCAGTGGCGTACCAACACAACATGGCGCCCGCGGCAAGACTTTAATTCAAATAATACCCGCCACCACCAGCACCAAATAAATAATACTATTTTAACACTTGGTTTAGCATTTGCCACGAGTCAGCCGAACTGCGCCTCCTCCCCTCCCCCACCCCCATTCCATTGACGCCCATGACATGTGCCCTACATGCCGCCATACCCTAGTTACGACCCTGTGTGAGCCACATCCAGCCCCGTAGAGTGAAAATTCTACAGCAGGGACCAGGCATTCTTCAGCAGGGGGCCAGGCCATAGCTGGGGGGGGGGGGCAGGTAATACATTTTACTCAGTAGAGCAAATAAGCAGAGGGGGCCAGTCAAAACGCGTGAGGGGGGGGCGGCCCCCATGCCCCTTCCCCACGCACGCTACGGGCCTGGCCATATTTCTGCTCTTGATTCAAGGTATTTACAAATAATACTTCTTGTCATGTGCTTGTTTTTCTTTTCGACTTTTAGAAATAATTGACTGACAGATGGAGCTAATTACATGGAGAAATAACCCAACGTTCACGTTAAATATTTTTTTTCAAAACTAAATGAATCTACTTTATCCATGTTTACCAGTGTGGTATTACCTCACTCAACAATTACAAAAAATTCAGAATTCTGTTAGAGAAATAAACAACGACGATTGAGCTAATTATAAACGATAATAATGCATATCAACTTTGCCTGAACGGCTTGAAAATCACTGCCTGTATGTTTGTTTTACCACCCCATCTACATGGCTCTGGTCACGTGTTCGAGGCCCGGCGACACCCGCGCTTTGTCCACACCATCGGCACCCGCCACATCTACAGCCGTGCGACGGCCACACCAGTGGCAT
>JAGDYQ010000134.1:2821672-2846344 GCA_021962125.1 Bulinus truncatus | reverse complement strand
TATTTATTTTAATAAGGTAATTATTTGCTTTTATTTCTGAACTAAAATTGAAAAAAAAAAAAAAAAATTTAAAATCACTAAATAAAACAAATTGTATAAATCAATTTATAATTAAAGTATTATAAAAATATCACAAATGCAAAATAGATATTAATTCCTAGTCTAAAATGTAATTTTGAAGAAAGAAAACAATTCCTAATGTTATATTTCACTTCAACAAAAGGAAAAAAAAAATTCTTAGTTAAAGATTTCATTACACAGGATGAATAGAAAGGATCTTATGATTACATGTATATAAAAAAGAGGAAACAATACAAATAATAAACAGCAGCTAACAGCATCTTTACAATTGTGTTTCCAGAGGTTCTACATTTATATGTAAATAATCAGGGAATAAATATTGATATTATAAAAATATAATGAAGTTGTTTTCATAATTAAATTTAAATACTATATGCTGCTAACAAACAAGGCAGGTTTGTAAAAAATGATCAATATTTTATAATTAGTATCTGCATATGAAAAGAAAGCAAAATACAATTACCACAATGTAAAATATAATAATTTTAAAAAAAGTTCAAAAAAAATAATAAATAAATAAATTTGATCATTATAGATAAAAATTATTCAATAATTTTCTATATTTTCTAAAATACATGTTTACATAAAATGATTACTACAAGAAGTTATACATTTGTGTATTTAAACATGTATTCATCAACCTATAAAATTATTTTACATTTCTTTAGGCATACAAATTTCCTTGTTGAATCCCCCTTGTCATTCTGATAAATGGAGGTCAAAGTTTAAGCCATGATATGGCATATGTTTAGGCTCACTTGATACTGAAACTTCTTTCACTGCTACTGTTGTCATCTTTGGGCTAATGTAGTCAAACATAAATTTGCTTTGCAACAACAGAAGTTTTGTCGAGAAAATAATACATGTATATATATTTAAAAATGCCAATGAACATTTCAAATCAACCCTCTTTGTTGATTGTATTTTCTCCTGTATCTAATGCAGCAAGTAATGACAATGATCAGTGCGATGCCTAAGGTAAGTCCCAGAGTGAGTCCAAATTTAAAGAAGCGTTTGCTGAAAAAAAAATGATCGTCCTGCAACAGTATTCAAATAATTCAACTGAGTTTTGTTTTACTTTCTCAAAATTAATTGATACTAAACAAACTGATAAAAAAATATGTTATTATCATTGCTAAGGGCAATATCAATTATTTAAAAAAAAATCGAAGTTTATATGTACCATCTTTTTCTATTTCCAGAATTTTCCTGCAATAAAAGAGATATAAAAAAATGAACAAAAGAAGTATACCATATAAACATTACAGAGCAACTTTTTTTTTTCAGCTTTATCTAAGAAATAAATGATTTAAAAAGCAAGACATTAAAAAATAAACTGCAATGGCTATAATTCTTGTAATCGAAGTGGCTACGATAACATCAAGTGCCATTATATTAGGGTTAGCGGAGTACTCATTTTTTTTTTCAGGTACCGGCAATTATATTAGGGTTAGGAAAAGGGTTAGATTAGGGTATAAGGTTAGGGATAGGGTTAGGATTAGAGATAGGGTTAGGGTGTGGAGCACAGATCTATTGATGTCATCGGGAAAAAAAAAAAAAACGAACCCGGCCTTGATGTTACCATAGCCACTGCGCTCTTGTAATGAGATCATTTCATTTGAAAGTACTCTCACCTGCAATTAGCTATTCTTCCATTTAGCTGACATTTTTCATCAGAGCCACAAGACTCTATAGTTTCAAGAATCCAACATTTATCTGCTCTTGGCATTACTGTGTTAAAGAAGAATGAAAAGAAAATTAATTTTTTTTAATGACTTAACTTTAGTAAAAACTTTATTGCATTTAACTTTTAAAATATCACATTTAAATTTATGGTGATAATTATAAAAAAAAAAAAACTTTTTCCATTTTATGATTTATTATCACAATATTAACTTTAAAAATATCACATGGAATTAGTTTTGATAGCTGATAAAAAAAAAATGTAATTAAAAATTATTATTCAATAAGCAAACTGTATTTATATTTGAACACTAAAACAAATTGGCTTGCAAAAAATCAGTGCTTTAAATGAAATCAAATTTAAACAAATAAAGCTTCTTTACTTTTTTTACCAAAGATGCAATATAGTTTGTAATACAAGATTTAAATATAGTATTTAATATAACCAGTATACCTGTTGTATTTCCTACAATGACGGAGGCTTTTTGTATTAAACCATCCATTTTTATTCCAGACTCAGCAATGTGTATGAATTCTTCAATTAATTTACCTAGAGGATTAGTTTCAGACCCAACTTCTAAGACCAAACTAAAGTCTGCTATGAGACTTCCTAGCCTACAAAAAAAAAAATAAAATAAAACAAACATTCTTAAAAAAACAAAATAATTCAGTTTATTCCTATTTACTTTTGTCTAAAAAAATTTTTTTAATCTATTTACTGCTAATTAAAAAAAAAAAGAACAACAACAAAATTGCTTCACTTTCATTTTTTGACATTTTATAACTTGGTGAAAAGTAGTAGTGAAATAAAGTTTTGTGTTGAATTTTTTTTTAGTGTATCACATCCTACCTTAGGTTTAAGACGTCTATTTTTCTCAAGCTTTTTACTGTTTGACCTATGATATCTCTCAACTGTAAATAATGTGTAGCTTATTAATCTTTAAAATGCCTACAACCATTATTCTTTACTTACAGAAAGTATTATTTATTTAAAAATTAAATTATACTGCCATAAGTACTAGCATATTCAATTATTTTATTATGACTTACAACAAATTCAATCAAAGATTTTAGCTCAAGGTAATCTTTTCCTTGTTTTTCTTTCAGATTTTTCTCATGGACATCAATTATTATTTTTAACTGGAAGGTGTATTCTGCAGATTCTGTGTATTTTATAGAAAAAAAAGATTTGAAAAATGGTTTAGAATACCTTCTAAATACACTATAAGAATAAATTTTGATGTGTATTTTTTAAACTGGTAAGAAAAAAAAATGTACTTACTGTAACATGTTTTCTTGTTAGTTTCATTCAAGTGGTAGCCTGCCTTACATGAACAAGAAAAACTTCCCACTTCATTGCTACATATCTGCTGACAGTCATGGATGCCACTCAAACACTCATCTATATCTGTTGGAGATATTGAGAAACTTTCAGTAGCTCATCATAATAAAATATACATTGCTAACATTATTCATTAATACATGCATATATATTTATATATATATAATAATAATAATAAAATATAAAAAAAAAATTGTCTAACAAATGTCAATCAATTTTTCTCTTAAGATTTATGATCAGTAACATTCATGAATTGACCCTGCAAAAGATATACATGTATGTTAATATTCAAAGTACACTAGAATCCCGATTTCCTGTTTATGGAAAAAAATAATTTGTAAATTAAAAGTTAACTGAAAATCTCAGCTACCAGTGGTAAACTTAAAAACTTTACAGTGCGCACCTAGACAAGTTTGTTGATTTGCAGCTAGTATGTATCCATTGTTACAAGAGCAACTGTAGCTGCCAACTGTATTGGTGCAGTATCCATCACATTTGTTGATGTAAGAAGAAGCACATTCATTCACATCTTGAAAAAAAAAAATAATTATTATCTGATCATCCCAAAAGTGAATAAGCCTTAAGTATGAAGTCATTACAAATGATGGATCTAAATTTCATTAATATTATTTAGGCTATTTCTTATATTTATTCATACAGGGTGGCATGTCATTAAGTAGCCGCCTCCAATTATCTTTTTTTTTATTTTGCAGCAGGCTATTTTTCCACGTGCCACTCTATTGCATAAAAAAAAACAATTTTTAAATTTATATTGAATCTAATATTTCCCCCCATTTGAAAAAAGGCATCTAACCTAATTGTTTATTTACCTATACATCCATTATTAATGTAGTCAACATATCCAACCTCACAGCTACACTTGTAGGATCCAGGAGTATTTATACACACCTTTAGAGGAGAAATATTTTTGGGTTTAAGATGACTGACTTTGTGAAATGGCAAAATGTGAAGAGAAAGTTGTATAAAATTTTAGTTTATTTTTGTTAAAAAAAATGACAAGGAAAAAACGTTACCCAGTTTGTTCTGTCTAATGCCGGACAAGAATTATTTTTATTCATGCATTCATTGATGTCTGTGTCGCAAAGTGCACCTCTCCATCCATCATGACAAATACAATTTCCAGACCTGGCATCACATGTGCTGTGAGTGAAGTCACATGTACACTGGTTCTTACATTCTTCACCGTAGGTACCCAATGGACAAGCTGTGTGTTTATTATAAATATCTAATCATTTTTTTTTCCAACTCTATCACGGAAATATTAAAAAAAGAAAATCTCAACAGAAGCATCTTTTGATGATCTTAATATCTAGATATTATAACAAACTGAAGTTTTAAACTCAAACCTTGGCATTGATCTGCGTTTTTAAAATATCCAACATCACATTTACACAAGTAACTTCCGTAGGTGTTGATACATTTGGAGTGAAGTGGACACAAATTTCCTGTTTTACATTCATCTGTATCAACATCACATAATGTGGATGTCCATCCGGTTTTGCATGTACATGAACCACTAATCTGAATCAAGACATAATTTTTACAAAGTAGATTTCATATGATGCAATTCGCTAATTGTAGTTTTAGTAAGGTAATGTTAACATCAACTTTGTTATTATTCATATTTACCTTGTCACAAAAAACTGAGTTAGTTGTGTTACAGTCACATTTGCCTGTACAGTTGATGCCAAATTTTCCTTCTAAGCAATCTAAAAAAAAATGTAAAAATATAAAGCTAATCCTTCGTACACTAATTTGAAAAGTGAATACAGTGATATCACTAAATCTACATATAATCCAATTTTCTAATTTGTTCAAATTCCAAATCAGATGTACATAAATAAAAAAATTAGTTAATAAAAATATATTTATGCAAATAAATCAATTAAGAGGACATGTAAAATATTTCAATGGCAAATAAATTATGTTTTATAAAAAAAAGATATACAATTAAAGAAAAAATATAGCAAAAAAAGTCAAATAAGATGCTTAATGTCCATTTTCTAGTAAGGACTAATTTTATAGGTGGTCTGAAAGCTAGGGAAAAGAACTAAAAAAAACACAAATTATATGCCGGTCTTTGCAAAGGAGAGCAATTTAGAGGAAATTTTTGTTTGGATTGCAAAAGATTAAATTAAATGAGATTGTTTGGGCTGGGAAATATGATAGCAATCTCTACTTTAATATACTTAATCATAAAATATTACAAAAGTCACCTGAACATGTTATGCTATCGGCAGTAAGCTGCTTGCCTGGTGGGCAAGAACAAAGGAAACTAGATCCATCATTTGATTCTATACAAGTATCTGAACATGGATCTCCTCTGCACATGTCAACATCTGTATTGAAACAGAGCAGCATCCATGTTATTTTACAATTTAACAATCTTTATTTGTTCAAAAAAAAATCATAATAATAATATGTAAAAGTATGTACATTTTTATAGATATAAAAGATATGAAATGTTTCTTTTCAATAGATTTTTGTGTACGATTTTTTTTGTAAGATATCTGTCAAAATTTTGTATTAACATAGAATAAAAAACAACATTAAATGTTACGATATTATATCACTTAAATTAAAATACCTTTATTTCTTTTAATCATAATTATTTTTATAAATATTTTAGTCAAATTCATTTTGTGGCTTATGTAATTCATCATAAAATTTTAGTGCCAGTCTTGAAGTTTAAACAGGGTTATTAAACAGAACAAAATGTACAATTGTTTTGATTTATTTCATTATACATGTATCTGCACATCAATAATACTTTCATTAAGCTTAAAAAGTAAATTTATACCCAGAATCAAATGTTCACCACAAATTAATATTAAGAATTATTGTTAATAACCAATGGTAATAAGGTTTGAGCTATCAAATACTATACTTATAATAAACAAAAGTGTATCCAGAATTTTTTTAAAATCACAAATCGTAGAAATGCTTTTTTTTATATTAGCTCATATTGAAGTAATTTATCATATGTTTGTGAACTAATTGTGATTTACCAAAAATGACATTTTATTATTCAATAAGATTAACCAACTCCTAATTATAGGTAAGCATAACCTAAACATCAAAAGTCATTAAAAATTATTGAGCAATAATTAAAATATAACTTCTTATGATACTATCTTCAAATTAATTCTCTTATTATATTATTTTGTAAGTCTCTAACATGCCATTGTAATCAAGTAAATAAAGCTAGGAAGTTTCATCACACCAGAACCATACTTACCAACACACTTTGAATTATTTTTCGGATCCAGTTCTTTTCCCTTCGGACAGAAACAAGTTTCTACACCATCTACGGCGGTACATTTGTCAGAGCAGACTTTGTTGGTACACTTTGAGGTTTCTAAAGAGATTAGAGGAAACTGCTTTCTTGTTTACTACTGACAATCCTGATTTTAATATAGTTACATTTTAAAAAAATTGTAATAGATGTAAAAGAACTGCTAAGAAATAGTAAAAACCATTTTGATATAGGGATGAAAAGCAAAGTTTAAATTATCATTTAAACTAAAAACCTGTACGATAATATCAAACTTATACCAATGCAAGACACTCTGTCTGTATTTAGTTTCCATCCATCTAGACAGGAACAACGATATCCACCTTCTGTATTCTCACATCTTTGCTCACAGTTATGTAAACTAAGTTGACACTCATCAATATCTAAGAAGTCAGTGTAAAGCAATCAGTAATGTAAAAATTGTTCTATAAATTTAACTTTAAAGTCTACTACAGTCATACGCAGGGACGGATGGTCGTGTGGTAAAGCACTCGACTGTCGACCTGAGGTTTAATCTCCAGTAAGGACCAATGGATATTTCAGGTCATGGCTTAAGTCCCTGCTATGTTTCCCATGGTGCCTCCATGGCCCAACGCAAATTATATCACTGCAACCTATATTCAATGAACTCTTCATAGGCTGTGTGAAATTACTGTGTACAACATAGCTGTATATAAGTCTATCAAACGAAGGGGATGGGTGGTCGTGCGATAAAGCAATCCACTGTCGGCCTGAGGGTTCCTGATTCGATCTTTCAGGTTTTGGGTGAAAGTTCCATGGCCATTGCACTATCGGCTGGGGTGGGGATGAAAGAAGGGCACCATAAAACCCGTACACTTTATATGATCTTAGAGATTTCATCTCATCCTTACAGGGACTTCACACACTACAGTCATATAGTCAATGAAAAAGATATTCACCTTTACATGTTTTATTGGCAGCCTCGTACAAGTAACCAGTATGACAGGAGCAAGTATAGCCTCCTGCATAGTTTTGACAAACTTGGCTGCAGTTATTGGTCAGAGCATTGGCACACTCATTCAAATCTAAAAAAAAAAATTCTTCATTTTTGTTTATATTGTATACAAGCAATTTAAAAAAAAAAGGAAATTATGTAATTTAATATATTCAAATGAAATTTCTTTAAGAATGAGAAACTTCCTGATCCCCAAACACTAGTAAGTAAAAGAGAAATTAAAACTGTGGCATTGCATCATATATGAACAAAAGTACCATAGCATGTTTAAATTGATAGTAAAATTTGCACCCATTGTAATAGGCTCTCATGGTCTTCAAGTGCTCTTTTGTTCAATTGGCTAACAGCTATGTTACCTTGACATTTTCCATCAATATTACTATATCCAGCTAGACAGTGACAGCTGGCACTTCCTATAGTGTTGACACATCTCTCACCAAGACCACAGATAACAAGTCCAGTAGAACATTCATCCAGATCTTTCTCACAGTGAGTTCCTGTGTATCAGAAATGAAGTGAATTAATATTTCTTATAAAACCATTGAATATAGTATATAACATAATACCGTACACAAGGAAGACGAGGAGCATGGGAAACTGACCAGTGAATCCTGATTTACAAACACATCCTTTATAAGGATCACATCTTTCAGCTCCAGTGCTACAGGCGCATTCATTAGAACACTCCTGTCCCCATTTCCCCTGACCACATGCTGGGAAAGTAGGTAGGAATTTAAATGTAAACATAGTGTAATAAAAATATTGGGAGAAGTAAAATATAAAATTAACTTTTTATTAAAAAATAATGGGCAATACATCAAATTTACCTAAACAAGATTGACCATCATTGTCCAGACTATATCCAGATGGACAGCTGCACCTGTAGCCACCATCAGTATTCAAACATCTGTCTTTATAGGTGCACAAGTTGAGTTGATCAAACTGGCATTCATTTATGTCTGAAAACAAAAAAAAATGGGAATCAGGTTTTTTTGAAATTATTGCACACTTGACTTTAAAGTTTTTGTTTTAAGTTGCCTTTTAATTTCAACATCAATGATTATATTTGTCAGTTACTACATTGATAACTTGAGTTGTCTATCTATGAGCTTACCAACACATTTTTCTGCTCCTTCAAGTATATAACCAGTCTTACATGAACAGCTAGGTGTTTTAGTGACTTTATCATTAGAACAAATGTGACTACATGTCAAGTTAAGCTCTCCTAGACATTTATCTATATCAGCTGAGAAAAAGAAACACATTGAAATGTACAACTAAAACAGAAAGATGGCTTATCAATGATCAATATAAAAATGACGGAAAAAAAACCCAACAAGTTGTAGAGTTTGAAACAAAGAACTATAAGCTAAACCAAACTTTGCTGCAATTTAAATTAAAAACTGCAATTTTTTCTTTTAATATTTGTTAATTTTTCAATTAAGAATTTCAGGAAAATGCTGGTAAACAAAAATGATCTTACTTTTAATGCAGGTGGTTCTGTCTATGTTCAGTTTGTAACCATCATTACACTTGCAGTTGTATTTCCCTGGAGTGTTTTCACATATCTGTTCACAGTTGTGAGAGTTAATTGCACACTCGTCAATGTCTGAAACAAAGACACAAGCAAAATGCAAACTATACACTAAACCTAAGAGATGTTACAATATTGACATCAAAATTCATTCTTTACTATTCATTAACTTAAATGCTAATGATAACTTCAATGAAACAAATGGACTACTTTAATAAATAGATTTTTTTTTATTCTACATTAAACCTTATGAAATAAAAATCTATTTCTAAACATTATATAAACGCAAATGTTACCCGACCAGCAAACTGGAATAATTATTTTTTTTCCGTCGACCAGCAATAGATGTGCGCATGCGCGACTAAACGGACTCGGACTGCATATTATTGCATATTTTTTGTTTTCGGGGCTAGGGTTAGGGTTAGGGCTAGGTTAGGGTTAGGAATAAGGTTAGGCACAATATCTATAGCTGGATCCCGAAAAAAAATGATACTGAGTCCATCTAGTTGCGCATGCGCAATATCTATAGACAGACCCCTAAAAAAAAGTCGCGCATGCGCACATCTATGCTGGTCGGCGAAAAAAAGAAATTATTCCAGTTTGCTGGTCAGGTAACAACTGCGTTATAGAAAATAGTACACATTTTTTCGGAAATGTGAACACTCATAATCAACAGACTGTATGGGTTGTAAAAACATTTTCGTACCTGCACAAATGTTGTAATTATTCCTGGCATAGCCAGTTTGACATTCACATGTGTAACTGCCTTCATTGTTCATACAGTTTTCTACTGACAAGTCACAAGTGTTGTCTAAGACATCCAAGCATTCATTAAAATCTGAGAAATGAAATAAACTCTTATAGTAACAAACAAAATAAAAAAAAAAAGTTTTTAAAAATAAGCTTTTATTACAATGTACTAAACAGTAAAAAACAATAGTTCATTATGTCATACACATAAATATACAAATTATCATTACTAAAAATATAAGCTGGGTGCCTATCTGGATGTATTGATTATTTATTTATTTCTACCCATCAGCTAATGTATAGACAGACATATTTAGTTCTGCATCTTGTCTGCACCCACACTTTTAATCAAAGTACATGTAGTAATAATTTTTTTAGCAATAGTTGTGTGACACAATGAGCTATTGTCTTTTGACTATATAGTACAGTTTAATAAAAACTTAGAAAAGTGTTTTTTTTTTTACATTATACTTTTTAGTTTCATAAGAATTAAATTATCTATTACTATACACATTTTACTTTAATTATAATTGAATCTTTTTGGCAAGTTTACTAAACACTAAAAAAAAAAACAGCTTTACTATTTTGCTTACTATTTTGCTCACCATTACTATCTTGACTTTTTTTTAACATAATATCTCAAAGCAAATTTAAAAAAAAAATAATTAGCATTCAAAATTCTACAAGATGGGATTTAAAATGATTTCATTTGTATATTGTCTTATAGAATCTACACCTGTGCCTAATTGAGCCTTTTCACTAAATCAGAATAGATCCAAAAGTGAGTTACAAGATTTGAGGACAAAGCCACAAACCCCCAAATGTGAATCTAATAAAAATTATGTAAACTGCAGAACATGAGAACTTTATTCTTAAGCAAAATTTGACAAATGACCACCTTTGCAATGTCCAATAAGATTTTCATAGCCAGAAGGACATCTACATTCAAATGAGCCTAACATGTTGCCACATATCTGACCCATAGGACAAACTCCATCCACTGCACACTCATTAACATCCTGATTACATTGCTCCCCTGACCAGCCACGGCTGCATTCACAACCTTTGACTTGATGACATGTTCCATGGCCATTGCATACACAAATGCTGGAGCAGTTGACACCATAGTAATGTTCAGGACAGACTAAGACAAAGTTTGTATTATAACATGTAAAATGATTGCATGTTAAAAAAGGAAATGTTTTTAATCTAATTACTATGCATAGTGATATATTTATTCCCCACTCATTTAAACAAGTTATGTATAAATTATTTATTCAAGAGAAACATAGTATATTTTTAATCTTTACATGTAATTCAGTGATATTTGTATCTACTAGTCATATATTTTATTACCTGTACATGTAAGACCATCACTGTTGAGTTTATAGCCTGGATAACATGAGCACTGGAAGCTGCCATTAGTGTTAAGACAAGACTGACTACATGGAGGGTTAGGAAGTAAGCACTCATTGATATCTGTTAAAATAAAATATCACAAATCCCTAAAATAAAAAAACAATGTAGGGAGAGCTGTTAAATTATATAATGGTTGATTGGTTGATGGTTATAAATTGCAAAAAAAAAAAAAAAAAAAAAAGGAGATTACCTGAACAATGTGTTTCATTATTAAGTTTGTAGCCAATAAAACAACTGCAAGCTACAGAACCATTTGAACTACTGCAAGCCTGATGACAACCTTTCAAATCACACTGAGAAGAAATGGTTGGATCTGTTAAGATCAAGAAGATACAGGTTAGAAAAAAATCAGGCTTTTTGTGAACTGTTACAATAAGGTGGAAAAAATTGTTTCTCTCTTTTACTGGATATATTTTAAGATTTGTTTCTCATAAAGAATATGCTACCATCCACTTTATGGTCATTAACCAATTTTAGGTGCTTGTCACAAATTGAAATTTAAAATTAAATGACTGAAAATTTATGTTTGCATATTGAAAATTCTATTTCTCTATATGTTACAAAGCTAGAATTGTGTTAACATAAGATAAATGGGGCTTTTATTTGATATTCTGTTACATGTAAATGACGAAAAAAAAAACATTTTCATAATGGGCTGCAAAGTGTAAAAGTTTGAGAGTAGCTGGTCTATAACAATAGTCAGGTTGTTTTTATTTGACTAATATATATGATACACAAATTAAATTTTAGCAATCTTCGATAATGCTTATTCAAGACTTGAGTTTTAATTTACCTTCAGCAGATTACTATATTCATAAATGCATTATTTTATACAGCAGAAGCTCTTATGAATGCCAACTGTAGTATTTTACGATAGCTCTGCTAAAAAAATGTGAAGTGGGTATTTAACAAAATTCTTTCATGCACGGCAGAGAAAACTGCAGTTCTCATTCCAATAACTTTGATTCATGTGTTTAATGCATGGTGCCGAACCTAGGAATTCAGCGGCTCTGGGGCTTGGCCTCTTTAGGGGCCCCTGCATTTTGACATTCGACACCATGTCATGTACATTAATATTTAATGTAAAAAAAAAATTTTTGGGGCCCCCTCACGCTGGGGCCTGGGGGGGGGGGAATTTTGAATTTGGACCCCTACTCCCCCCACCCTGGGTACACCTCTCTTGATGCAACCAATGATGCAAGGTTATCTAATGGAATTAATTGAACTTAATTGTGCAATTTGATGGCTAGATTTGAATACTAAATCTGCCAATTATTAAAAAAATGACTAGCAGTCATTAGTAGAATCTTCAGCAAATTTACTAAAAATTTTAAACATTTGAAAAGAAAATATTTATCAATACACTGAACAATGGTGCTTAAGAATCTGGGGGATGTCACACGTTTAGCCATACCCCTCATTTTGAATTTTTTTTTAAATTAAAAAAAATCACTGTCATGCAAATTTCCAGCACATCTTGGGCCCCTGATAATTAAACTCTAACCGTTTGATAAACCCTCAAACTACTAAGTATTCTGGTTGTTATTTCACTGTGTTAGCAATGTAGGCCTATCTAATGAAAAATCACCATATTATTTATATATTGAATAGAAAAGACCCCATAAGTTAAAAGATGGTGATGGAAATATGCATAAATTTCAAAACCAATTTATGTTAGATTAGTGCAAATTTAAAGCAATCCATAGGGCTTCAGATGCCTATCATTTAGCACAGCTTTATTTTTAGCAGCTGATTGTAACAGTGTAATTCTTCAACATTTAAAAAAAAAAAAAAATTAATACCTGGATGACAAGTTCTTCGATCAGTATTGAGCGTACTGCCTGGCAAACAAGCACAAGTGTAACTGCCCTCTTCATTTTTACACAACTGTTGACAACTGTTTGTTCCTTCTATGCACTCATCAATGTCTGAGAGAGATTATATATTTCTTGTAGTTTTATGAAACTCAATAGTCATAGGCAGTATTACACTAACCATACTGTTATAAAAATTTCCATATTTAGAAGATTGTTTTTTACTTTACAATAAACATGTAGTTTTTTGACTTACATTAAATACATGTATAAAGCTTTTGTTTTATTGATAAAATCATAGTAAATTCATTTTTCTTACAGATTTATTGACCTCTTATGTGTTTAAAATGTTGTTCACATTCTTGGCATTCATAATATTGATAGAAGAATCAACCCATTGAGCAAAAAATTAATGATCTACAATGCTATACCCATCGTTTTATTAGAAAATGAATTAAAATTATAAAATTTCTAATTATTTGCAGAAAAAACAATACATTTGTAGTTTTTTATTCACTTAGTATGACACTTCAACTAACATAGCCTCATATTTTTCTATTTAAATGCACCATCATAGGGGAAATTAAATGTATGGTGAAATGTGGGAAATCATTAAAAGAGACCCTATAATTGGTGAAATGCGAGCAACGTTTTAATCAAAAGAAGGGTGATGTTTTCCATATTATGTACATGTATCAACTTACTGATGATTCATTCTATAAAACAAAACCTTCATATGTTAATTATGTCAATATAATTATGATATTGTAAGCTTTTAAATAATATGCTATTAAATAGTTACTGTTGAGCTGTGGAAATAAAACTCAATATAAAGCTTTTTACATTTTAAAGTATTTGTGCATAAAAATAAACTTCACGTCTGGTTTTGTTTTACAAATTTTTAACATGTACAATATCTCCCTTTACAGAAAAGGTTTAAAAAATTGAAGATGTAGTCATGTTGATTTAATTATACCTTAAATTGAAGACTGCTGAAAAAAAATGAGTGTCTTGTTATATACTCACCCATCATGGTGCTAAATAACATAAGTATGTCAAACACTTTAATAGATATTGTGGTTTAAAGTTGGGACTATTTAAGTCTTGCATAACTTTATTAAATATGACATGTACTTTGCAAATGAACAGAACATATTCTAATATCAGTTGAACAACTGGTTTAGAATACCTAGAGTTATTTTGACATTTACTTAAATGGGTAGTTAAAATATAAAGAAAAAAAAGATAAGTTTGTTGCATTGAATTGATCATTACAATGATTAACATGAATATTTTCGGCATTTTTTGTGTTCTTTGACAATATTAGGCATTATCAATAAGTTCAGCAAATGACATAATTTTTTATATAATGTTTAATATGTGTAGTATTATCAAACACCAACCATAAAAAAAAAGATTTTATTGATTAAATGAATTAACAAAAATGAAACAATTAAAATTGAATAATGCTTTTGTTTAATTTTAAATAAATCTTGAACAATTTTTTGTGTATTTTGATAATTACTTTTTCTTTAGGAATAATTCTTTTTTCTTTACCTTTACATCTGGAAGTATTGTAGAAATCAATTGTGTACCCTGTATGACATGTACATTTATAAGATCCTATGAAATTCTCACATTGTGAATGTTCAGGGCAGGGTGAGGTAGTTTCATTTGAGAAACATTCATTTTCATCTGTTTTAGTTGAAAGATAGGAAATAGCAATGATAACACAGTAAAAAAAATAAATTTGATAGCAATTTTAGCTATCACAGTTGGTATACCATTTCATTGGCCAAAACTATAAAAATATACATGAATAAATTATACTATTCTACAACAGACATTTTAAGCACTATATTAACTAATTCTACATCATGGTTGTGGAGAACAGGGTTCTCACACATTGGTTACAATGTTGGTCCAGAAGACAGGATACTATATTAGTTAAATCCAGAGCTCAGGGATAAATATTTGAGGGGTTAAATCAAGAGTTCAGGGTTAAATCTTTGGGGGTTAAATCAAGAGTTCAGGGTTAAATCTTTGGGGGTTAAATCAAGAGTTCAGGGTTAAATCTTTGGGGGTAGAGTCTTTATAATTTCTAGTGACCCAGGTTAGGGACTTAACATCTTATACCCTAGCCTTTGTTCCACGAGTAGGGAGAGGTTGTACACGTCAACTAACATTCCTGACAAACAGATAAATCACTGGATCTAACTGAAGGTAGCAAAGGCGCTAACCTTTTAATGAGTTGTCTTAACCAGCCAATCCAACCTAAGTCTTATGAAAAAAATTAAGAAGCAGGGCATGAGAGAGCGGAGAGTTGGGCTGAGACAAGCTTAGAGAGTGTACATGAGAGTACAATGAAATCCACTTTTGTTAATGAATATTCTAGCAGTTAGTTAGAGCATAATTTTAGTAGTGAAAGACAGCAGTAGAAAAAGATAGACGGCATTAGAGAATATTGGAGTATGTTATGTAAAGATATGATATTGTGAAAATAAACATTAAGATTAAAGAAAGAAAATACAAAGCCTGCATTTGACTCTTATGTTGTGTGGTGTTTATACATTGTCACTGTAATCAAACAACACAAATTAAACCCAGACACACAACAATGATAATATCTTTACTTACCCACACATACACCATCTATTAATTCATAACCCTTCGGACAAGATCCACAAGTATACCCAATGTTACTATTTCCCTGTTCCTGTGCAGTTTTGTCAGCACAAATTTGACCAGCTAGACATGGATTAGCTTTGCAAGCATCTAATTCTGACTCACAATCTTCACCTAATGAAATGAAAAGTTAATAATTTTTACACTGGATTGTTAGTAGTTTACTCAAACTGAATGACAGGGACATGTTAATGTTTTATGAAAGAAAGAAAGCATTGAAAAAAATAAATAATAACAGCTTACTTTTTTTTTGAAGTATTTAGGGGCATCATTAGGATTTGGTTGGGGGGGGGGTTGGGGGTGAATCAAGATAAAGTAAATTAAATATTTCATCAAAGTGTAATGATTAAAAAACTCTCTCTGACTGCGCTTTTCATAACCTGCTAGTTTTGCAACATGTTTTTTTAACAAAACTGCTAAAACTCATTAAGAAATCCATCAAATTACCGCCAGACCACTAACATTGAAAAAAAAAGTAAAAATATACTCCCTATTAAAATGGTGTGCATTTTTGGTATTTACTTGGTAAAAACAATGAACGCCCTTTTGCTTATGTTTTTGAAACACCACATCTATGTTTAAACAATATTTTTTCCAGAGAATTTATTTCTTTTTTCTTTTAAAAAAAGGTATAAATAAATCATAATTAATAAATATTAAAGTTATGAAAATGCAATATTTGTTTCAAATATTAGTTAAAATAGTTTCAAATATTAGTTTCAAATATTAGATCAGAGCATCATTTAATATATGCAGTGACATCTTTCCCTCATATACAGACATCCACAAATACTTTTAAAATAAAAGATGTTAGATTTTTATCTACATTTTTTTCCAGAGGGGAAGGGTGCTATTCCCTTCTAGCACACTACACCCTCTCCATCTGTCCATGGTGGGAGAAAAAACCCTCGCCTTGCCTTTCTGATCGATTAGTAGTAAACAAAACACTGCTGGTCTGGCCAATCTGGGCACATGCTTAATAAACCCCTTTTTTTTGCCCTGCCAGAAGATGCACATCATGCAAAACTGACATGCCAGCATTTGCACCACTAAAAAAAACAAAAAACGGCCAGATAAGGAAAATTGACAAAAATTGTCAAACTGTTATTTTCTAAGTTAATGTTTTTTTGTATGTTCAAAAACAGACAAAAAAACTTGTCTGCCGAACTGGCCCCCCCTTCTCCTAAACTGATTCTGAAATATATATTCAAAGAAATTTTTCATTATAAGCACACAAAATTAATAACAAATGTAAAGAAAACTATAGTAGAAAACATGCATTACTTTAATGCCTTTTTTAATCCTGCCAAATTTTATACCAATATGCAACTCTCATAAAAATAAAATGTTGATATTTAAACACAGTCTGTAAAAAAAAATTATTATTTACTATTTTCTTTTTGAGGAGAATGGTTTTGCTTATTTGTATCATGCAACAGTTAAAAAGCGGTTAACAATATTTTATACAAACCAGTATAAGCTGCAAGACATAGACAACTGTGGAGGAGAAACCTTCCATTTTTCATTTCATTTTGTCTTGTACTGGACAGATCACAAATGCCAGCATTGCTGCAGTTAGAACAGATAACCAAGTCCAAATATATCACAGGTGATGATTCTCCTTTGGAGTCAGTGGCTTGAACACTGAATTGTAGAATATTTGGAGATTAATACTTTTATTCAAAATATGTAGATAATATGGCTAGCCATAAATATATGGCAGTATTAATTTTTTTTAACCTGTTGGCCAAATAGATACATTATCAACAAAATAACTGTCTTGTAATACATTGTCAACAAAATAACTGGCTTGTAATACTTTGTCAATAAAATAACCGGCTTGTAATACATTTCAAAAAACTTACCCAATGATTACAGGAAAACTGGCATTAGGAATGTAAGTCAAAACACCTGTATTAGTATCAATATTGATACTTTGGTGCATTGTCCCAGCTAAATGATAAGTAATGTTATCTCCATCCGCATCCATTGCTGTAAAGTTCAGAGCAGATTTTATGCCACTGGTTACCTCCCATTGCTGCTTACTGTTCAACTGGCTGGAATTGAATGTTAGTACTGGTGCTTTGTTGGCTTAAATGAAAAAAACAAACCCACTTTTACAAATGTTAATGTTGATAAAAAACAAAATATTATAGTTTAGTTTTAAAAAAATCAGAATTATACTATATAATTTAAAAAAATATATATATATTACTTGAACATACATATTTTGTAATACAAATATTAAATAATACAAACTTATCATTTATCTGAGAATGTTTAATGTGCAATTTACAGGTATAAACAGCTTACTTTGTTTCATTTTAATAGTTTCAATTTCTTGACTTGCTTTTTTACTATTAGAAGCAAACTGTTCACTTCTAGTAACAGCAAAATCATAGGTACAAGCAACATTATCACCACACTTTTTCTTAGCCTCTTGTAGAATGCCACTATCTATGTCTTCTATAAATAGTGGAATAAATTCAGGATACTGATAGTCAAGGGCAGTTTTACCCAATGAATAAGTGAAGATGGTATTACTGGTAGTGACTTCCCCTGAATAAAACATTTTTTTTTAATTAAGAAAACAGCACTTGTCTTTAAATTATTGTAAATAAGAATAATTTACCAAAACTAGTTTCAAAATGATTAAGGGATAATAGATGACTATGGTGGCAGAAATATAATTATCTAGTGAATTAGAAAGATATATATACATGTTTATATAAATATATATATGTATATTAGGGTGATAAATTATAAGAAACCACCAAGCCCCCCCCCCCAAAAAAAGGAACAGGGCGGACCTGAGAGACAGGGAGGGCGGCCCAGGGGGGGGCCTGGGGCCTGGATGGCAGGGGCAGGGGATCAAGTCCCTAGAGCGGTGCCCTAGGGGGGGGTAAAAAATATAGAGGCGGGGTGAGGGGGAAGATCCTGCGCCAGGGTGGGGAGGGAAACTTTAGTGTGAGCTGGATGGAGGCCCCTAGACAGGGCATCCCACCCTCCGGCACTCAACTGATAGAAGGAAAGTTGCCCAAGCCCCACACCCCCTAACGGCCCACCACAGGAGAGCGTTGAGAAGCATAGATATAGTAGTGGTGGTCAGAAGATGTGAGAAATAGATGGCGGGGAGAGCAGAGGGGTAGAATTTTGGTATGTTTGAGAAGCGGGGGAGTTTGAAACAGTGGCTTGGTGGCTTTAATAGTGTGGGGTTTGGTAGTTTATGAGACAGTGGTGTGGCAGGTTTTTATAGCGTTTGGTAGGTTTTGAGATTGTGTATGGTTGGGCTGGGAGAAGGTGTTGAGCTTGGATTGAGAAAGTGGTGAGGTAGGGTTTTAGGAATGCAGGGCGTACCTCCCCCACTTATCAGCTTCTGGAGAGCCTCCTCTGGCTTTCCTTCTCCTTAACTGGGATATAAAAAGGTAGATGGTTTGGTATAAATCTTACATTGAGTTTTAGGGTGGTATAGGAAGCAGTTTAGGGTTGGAAAGGTAAAAAAGGAGAAGGGTTAGTTGAATAGAGACTTTAAAGATGAGGAGTGTATGGTGAAATAAAATTGAAGAATTTTTTTAAAGAATATAGGTGATGTTAGAAAAAAAATTAAAGGTGGGGATTTTTTTTTAAAAAATTGTTTTTATTTAATTAAGGGGTTTGTTTGAAAAAAATAAAAATATTTCACCCTGAACCACCACGAGGACGAAAAGAAAAAAAAAAGCCACGGAAGAAAAAAGGGAAAAAAAAAAGGGAAGAGAAAGGATAGGGCCCCGGGGGGCGGCCCCCTCGAGGAGGAAGGGGGCCAGGGGGGGAGGCAGCCGAGGCGGCCCGATCCCAGCGCCCAGAGGCCGCGGCCCTAGGGGGGGAAAAAAAAGAGGGGGGGGAGGGGACGCGGGGGAACCAGGAGCGAGGGGGGCCAGACAGCCGGGCTCCGCACCCCCCCCCCATCACCCAAACCAACCAGGAAAAGTCGCCCAAGCCCACACCCCCACGACGGCCACCCCACGGAGAGCGCTGGAGAAAGCGAGACCCCCAGCGCTCTGGATGGGCAGAAGATGGAGAAGAGAGACGGGGAGAAGAGGGGTCCAGAAGAAGGTGGGGAGTTTGAAGGGGGGGAGTATGAAACAGTGGGGGGGAGGACAGGGGGGAGTGACAGTGGGTGGGAGACAGTGGGAGGGAGAAGGGGGGGCGGGAGAAGCGGAGCGGGAGAAGGGAGAGAGGGCTGGGGAATGCCAAGGGGCGCGACCTCCCCCACACCGCCTCTGGAGAGCTCTCCTCTGCCCGCCCACGGATCGGCCAAAAGCCATGGCGGCGGACGCCCAGGGGGGAGCCCCCGCAGCGCCGCCGTAAAGAGAAGGGGAAAGGGCAAAGATGAGGGAGGGAAATGAGAAGAGAGGTAGGAAACAAAAGGGGGGGAAAGTTAGGTAGGGGGAAAGCCCCATACCACCAGAAGAAATGAAAAAAAGCCCCCCGAAGAAAAAAGAAAAAAAAAGGAAGAAGAGATTAATAAAGGAATAAGCCCCCACCGAGGGGGAACAGGAACCTATGTATATATATAATGACATGAAGAGTTTATTAATGACTTACATTCTTTGCCAAAATTATAAAATATTTTTTTGTCTGTATTGATTTTATCTCCAGTGAGTATGCTGCCATTAGGCAAAATAAAATCATCATCTGGATTGTCATTGAAATTACCCAAAAGCCCTCTTAATTTGCCTTTGTAAACCACAGGAACGTCAACCAGAAACTCCAGATATTTAAAACCAACATAAAATTTTAAAGAGATTCCTGTTGATAAAGAAAGATAATTTTTTTTGTAAAATAATTAGCAAACTATACCTTTAAGTCTTTTAAATTAATTATCACTGTGTTTGCAAATTAAATATTTTAAGAGTAATTTTTTTTAACAATAGCATGTATATAAATGATTGTGATATGTTTCATTACTGATAAACAGTCACTGCCCTAAAGAATTTAAAAGAATATACAAACCGGAAGTAAAAATGACTTTCAGCATGGTTTGGTTGTTTTGCAAACCTCTTATCAAAGTGATGTCATTATTACCAAAAGTTTTATTGTACCCTTGTGTGCTGTAAAAGTCTAATGTGATGTCTATATCATTAGCTAAAATCACCATACCTAAAAAATAAAAAAAATAATACGACTGGTAAAGCTGTTCTTTTTTTCATACAAATAGGCCTACTAATAAAATCGCAAACAATAGTCATTTTATTTTTCACTGTGGGTAAACTTCTAACAATAGTTTTATCCTCCTAGACCTTTTTTCAATTACATCAATGAGTGAATTTAATAGATACTCGTGAAATATACTATTAAATACTGCACATGTTTAAATGTATAATGAAATGTTTAAAATTTTTAAAATTAATAATTCCAAAAAAAAAATTCTTACCACAAAATTTCCTTTTAACAATGGCTAATGTTTTAAAACAAAGCAACATTTCCTAATTATCTTACTTAATGTTGTTGTTTGGTAAGTGCTAATCACATAATATGGTGCTAACTGATATGGGTTGCTATTCTCCTCTCATGATAAGCTTTTCAATTAAAAAAATGAGTATGCAAATAAAGCAAGTTAAGTAAATGAATTACTGGTATAAGTAAAACATAAATTATTTGTAGGTAATAATGTTTCTATGAAATTATCTAAGTTAAACAAAAGAAATATTTTCTATTACCAGTTTGCACAGAATCCAGTTCAACTTGAAATCTTGAATAATTTCCCTCTTTAGCAGCAAACGCTACAAACACTGTTGCTGCTGTTTTATTTCCTAAACTGTTCAAAACTTGTTGAGTTCTGGCCTGAAGCATAAAATCTATTTTAAGCACATACATTAGGATAAATTGTCCTAGACCATTGAAGGTATACTGACGGCCATCTAGTGTGAATATATGTGGGTCACCCACAGCTGCCCCTGAAAAAAAAAAGAAAGGCAGTGGTACAAGACTGATTCAAAGCATTTTATAGCAAAATAAAAATCATAATAGATTTACCTTTTTTCTTTTATGCTTTGTAAAATTTACTAGAAAATTATGAACCAGAAGGTTTCTACATTTCTATTTTGGCTAACTACCTGATGTTTAAAAAAAATCCTGAAAGCGTTTTCAAATGGAAATGAAGTATGCAATTTATGAGCTTTTTTTTTTTCGGTTACCAGATACAAGTATTTTATTAACTAACAAATAGATGATAAATTAGCCTAAGGTGTACCTTTTTTTTTCTTAAGATTTACTCTCAACATACCACAATCTAACCATCTACATTTTTTACACTAGTGTAGACTCTCAACTCATGTTTTGCATACAAATGAAAATTCTCAAATGTTTTAGTTTTTCAAAAATACAGGCCAATATGCCTTATGGAAAAATTCAGGAATATTTTTTTTTTTCTCTCACCTTGTACATTTTCTTACATAGGGCTTATGCCAAAATTTAAATTTCTCAAAAAAAAAAAAAAAAGAGAGCCAATTAGTCAAAAGTAAGTGATTGCATTATCAAATACTGTTTACTATAATGTAAAGTGATTATTTATGCGGATTTTTTTCATGCAAATACGAATTTATGCATTTTTTTTGTACAAGCTGCTTTCAAACTAATTATTTTTTCAATCATTATGGAAATCTTTTCACTATAAAAAACATAATATATACAAGAAGTACATGAAAAGGGGGCAATAATATATGTCTATCAGATTTTAATGTAACTAAAGATATTGATTGCAGACTGGGGATTTTTCAAGCTTCATATTAGTCACTAGTCTTTACTTAATAATTTTAAGTCCCATATCAAAAACATTCAATGGTAATTGTTCTGCAATTAAACCCTGTATGAGAAGATTTTAGTTATTGTCTAAAGTAAGTTAGAACAATCCTTAAATACACAATCGTCTAACCCATGTGTCTCCTTCAGGTAGTTTTCATATCGTGCGGTGTATGCGTTGTAACAGTGTGTCTCCCTCGCAAGTAATTTTCAAATCGTGCGGTGTATTTCTCTGTTATTTCTGTTCGTATCGTATTTTGTTCATGGCAATAAAGTCTACATGTTTTTTTCTATTGCAGTATTTCGTATATTTTTTGGTTATACCTTCTGTCGGATTTTATTCAGCCAGCTTCAGCGGGCTTCTCCACTAGTAAACAATAATTGGCTTTTAGAGTGCAAACTTAGAATGTTTCTCATAATTATTTTATTAGACATTACTTATTTAGTTAAGAAGACTATTTACTCTCCTATTAAGAATAGAATAATGCGATGATTTTTTTTTGTTATACTTAAAGATGTTTTTTGTCGCATTGAAGACATAAAATATAGAAGACAAGCAATTTCACTAACTACTAAAATTGCACTTTTAGATTTATTTGAAAACATGGAAAGATTAACTGTGATTGTAAATCTTCTTAATTTAGTCACATCCACTAGTACAGCCATTAAGAAAAATGAAGGCTCAATTAGTAATTATGTTATTCATGGTAAAACAGTTTGTGCTGAACTTGGAATAAAGATCTAGATCAAAGCAAAATTCCTGCAAATGCTTTATTAATTTAGGAAAAAAATGCAAATAAAGTTAAATGTTGTATATGACTTTTATTTAATTTTGAAGTTTTTTAATTTTAAAAATATTTTTATTTTCATTGTCTGCAAATTCTCTTTGTGTGCATTTAGTGTTAATTTTCACTTTTTTTTTACTTGAAGTTTAGCAATTTAAGAACACTTTGGAACATATCACTATTTTTACGAGACTCATATAGTCTTTTATTATGCTGCATTTTTGTGGCACATGTCCCCTGCTTAAAAAAAGACCTTAAAGTACATTATTGCAAAGATTTTTCACAACATGAAAAAAAAATTGTGAATTACTTCATAGTATTGTGATAGGAAATCAGTGCTACTTAATGTATGAAAAAGGATGGTAATTTTCTTTTGGATTCAGAGAATTTCCTTTAATTTTGTCAATAATGAATGCAATGTAAATGGCCAAATCTACCTAGAATAAGCTGAACACTCTTAATCCCTAATGACTGCTTAACATGAACGTAACACAATGTTTCATGATTATTCTTTATTTCTTA
Organism: Bulinus truncatus; assembly: GCA_021962125.1. NCBI lineage: Eukaryota > Metazoa > Mollusca > Gastropoda > Planorbidae > Bulinus > Bulinus truncatus. The sequence goes on along the minus strand of JAGDYQ010000134.1, from coordinate 2,822,657 downwards.
CCTGTTACGATTTCTGGCTCCAGTGTACATCCTGTCTCTGGCCTGACCTGATTAAATAAACCACAGTAGTAGTAAGGGGAAGTACTCTCTTGACAGCACCATTTATGGGGATTAAAATCTTGAGCTTTTGAGATACGACCCTGATTCAGCCAAGGGTCATTCAAGAGAAGGTGACCAGCATTAGGATCTCTAAAAGAAATGTACTGTGCATGCTGCCAAGTATAAAGCCAAGATTCACCCCCCCATACTGAAGAGTCATAAGGAACTGTATAGCAGCATAGCTGAAATGAAATCAAAATTTGAATTGGTTTGTGGTCATAAAATGTATAAGAAAAGAAAGAAATTAAATTAGTACATTATTTCAATTTCTTTAATAATTATACCACAAAATTTAGCATTCAAAATAATAATCATTTATAACTGGAAACTTGCAAAACAAATACATCCTTAGATTTTTAAAAACTACATCTTTGTGAGCATAAAATAGACCTACCCTATTGTAAGGGTTCCCATAAAATCTGCTTAGTCTCTCTTTTGCATATGGAGCAAATACTAAACAATAAATAAATGCCCCAGTGTCCTCTTCGCTCTGTGTCCATGAAAATCCCCACCACTGAGCTCCTAAATTATCTAGATTACATGGACAGTCATACAAGGAGCTGATTCTTGATTGGTGTAGGCTATTATTGATCAAATTAAGATTCTCAAAATAAAAATTCAGACATTTACTGTCAGCCGCATTGCCACTAGTATCACCGACTTGTTCTATCCATGTTCCATAGCTGCCTGCTAATAAATAACAGAGAAAAAACTATAATCAACTTGTATCATCAATGTCTTATAGCTGATCTAATAAAAAAAAAATGAGGACAAACATCTTTACTTTTTGCATAATTCATATTAAAAAACTGTGTGTAAATAAGTAAGCCATGTATACTATTGGCTGGGTTATCATTAGTTTTATATTAAATGATACATTATTTAT
>JAGDYQ010000134.1:2764147-2821172 GCA_021962125.1 Bulinus truncatus | reverse complement strand
CAACACATCTTACTTTAGCCCAGTAGTAGTAAAGAACAACACATCTTACTTTAGCCCAGTAGTAGTACAGAAGAACACATCTTACTTTAGTCCAGTAGTAGTCCTTTTATTAATAGTTGTGGCATGAAAAGTGATGGGCACTTTTTGTAAGTTTAACTAATTTGTAACTTGATAAATTGAGTTAAACTGTTAGTAACCCTAATTCAGGAAAAAAATTACAGCTCTACCAAAAAAAAAAAGTAATTGAACTTTTTATAATTTACTTTTAAACTTTTGTGTATATTTATATTTTTTGTACAAATTTAATCAACATTTAATAATCTATCAGAACAAACATCAGTCGACAAAATGATGCAACGTCTAATATAAACTAGATATGTGTAATATGAAACCCCTTTCTAATCAATTTAATTTGGTAAATTAGGTGCTGATATATGCCACCTTCCTAATGTGCAGCAGTTCATCAGGAAAAATTATTCATCACCTCATCGTCATCTGTTTAAAAACAATCATCACTTAAGTAGGTCACGTATTCTCCCTCCAGCACGTCCATAATTTCTCCATTCAACTTCTCGACGTCAACATTTTTGGGACACAAAATTGCCCTGTGGGCATGGTGTCCTTAATTGCACTTATTTTCAAATTATTTCTATAGATATCAGTAACTAAATTGCCAGTGCATAACATTAAATTGGGAATTTCAACCACTTCATTGCCCAAGTTATCATTATTCTTTACTTCACCATTTCCTAATCTTAATACCGTTAAACATGCTCATCCATTTGGTGCACTGTGATATATCTCCCACCTTTATATTAGCAATGTAATATTTACAAATAGTATAAATTTAAATTAATAAAAAAAAGTGTACCTTCGATTGCAGAAGTTTTGTTTTCACAAACGTAGATAGTATTTACGACAAGCTCGCTAGTGACCTAGTCTTACCTTATTGTTTACGTTTGACGACGTTAAAATACTATCTGTTGTAATAAAAACTAAAATAATTTGAATGATATTATATATTGTTATTATTATTTAATATTTAGGACTTTTACAAACCACAGAAATTATTTAAAATTGTAGATTTTTTTCAAAAAGAAATACCGAATCGAAACAACGCAAGACGCCATTTTGAATTTTGTTTTCGTGACCTCGCTGGTCACGTGATTACTTTATCAAATAGTATTGTTTTATTTATTTCTGGAGGTCGTTTATTTATAGAATGGCTTCCCCACACACCGCGGCCCGGACGACAAGATAGCTACTTTATAAGTAGGAAACTTACTTACATAATTGAGTTCATAAAACATAATTTGCTGTGTAAATGTAGGCTTCAATAATTCAATAACATGATTACATCTGAGGTTACGTTATCTTCGATTTTCTCTAACGAAAAATAGCATATTGATAGTTTCACCAGTCATACTGATCGTTTCACGAGTCATATTGATAGTTTCACCAGTCATATTGATAGTTTCACCAGTCATATTGATAGTTTCACCAGTCATATTGATAGTTTCACCAGTCATATTGGTGGTTTCACCAGTCATATTGATAGTTTCACCAGTCATATTGATAATTTCACCAGTCATATTAATTGATAGTTTCACCAGTCATATTGATAGTTTCAACAGTCATATTGGTAGTTTCAACAGTCATATTGGTAGTTTCACCAGTCATATTGATCGTTTCAACAGTAATATTGATAGTTTCACCAGTCATATTGATCGTTTCACCAGTCATATTGATACTTTCACCAGTCATATTGGTTGATCGTTTCACCAGTCATATTGATAGTTTCACCATTCATATTGATAGTTTCAACAGTCAATTGATAGTTTCAACAGTCATATTGGTAGTTTCACCAGTCATATTGAACGTTTCACCAGTCATATTGGTAGTTTCACCAGTCATATTGATAGTTTCAACAGTAATATTGATAGTTTCACCAGTCATATTGATCGTTTCACCAGTCATATTGATACTTTCACCAGTCATATTGGTATTTTCACCAGTCATATTGATAGTTTCACCAGTCATATTGATTGATAGTTTCACCAGTCATATTGGTATTTTCACCAGTCATATTGATAGTTTCAACAGTCATATTGGTAGTTTCACCATTCATATTGATAGTTTCACCAGTCATATTGATAGTTTCACCAGTCATATTGATAGTTTGACCAGTAATATTGGTATTTTCACCAGTCATATTGATAGTTTCACCAGGCATATTGATAGTTTCACCAGTCATATTGGTATTTTCACCAGTCATATTGATAGTTTCACCAGTCATATTGGTAGTTTACCAGTGATATTGATTGTTTCACCAGTCATATTGATCGTTTCACCAGTAATATTGATAGTTTCACCAGTCATATTAATTGATAGTTTCACCAGTCATATTGATAGTTTCACCAGTCATATTGATAGTTTCACCATTCATATTGATTGATAGTTTCACTAGTCATATTGATAGTTTCACCAGTCATATTAATTGATAGTTTCACCAGTCATATTGATAGTTTCAACAGTCATATTGGTAGTTTCAATAGTCATATTGGTAGTTTCACCAGTCATATTGATCGTTTCAACAGTAATATTGATAGTTTCACCAGTCATATTGATCGTTTCACCAGTCATATTGATACTTTCACCAGTCATATTGGTTGATCGTTTCACCAGTCATATTGATAGTTTCACCATTCATATTGATAGTTTCAACAGTCAATTGATAGTTTCAACAGTCATATTGGTAGTTTCACCAGTCATATTGAACGTTTCACCAGTCATATTGGTAGTTTCACCAGTCATATTGATAGTTTCAACAGTAATATTGATAGTTTCACCAGTCATATTGATCGTTTCACCAGTCATATTGATACTTTCACCAGTCATATTGGTATTTTCACCAGTCATATTGATAGTTTCACCAGTCATATTGATTGATAGTTTCACCAGTCATATTGGTATTTTCACCAGTCATATTGATAGTTTCAACAGTCATATTGGTAGTTTCACCATTCATATTGATAGTTTCACCAGTCATATTGATAGTTTCACCAGTCATATTGATAGTTTGACCAGTAATATTGGTATTTTCACCAGTCATATTGATAGTTTCACCAGTCATATTGATTGATAGTTTCACCAGTCATATTGGTATTTTCACCAGTCATATTGATAGTTTCACCAGTCATATTATTGATAGTTTCACCAGTCATATTGATAGTTTCAACAGTCATATTGATAGTTTCAACAGTCATATTGATTGATAGTTTCACCAGTCATATTGATAGTTTCACCAGTCATATTGATAGTTTTAACAGTCATATTGATAGTTTCAACAGTCATATTGGTAGTTTCACCAGTCATATTGATCGTTTCACCAGTCATATTGGTATTTTCACAAGTCATATTGATAGTTTCAACAGTCATTTTGGTAGTTTTACCAGTCAATTTGATCGTTTCACGAGTCATATTGAAAGTTTCACCAGTCATATTGATAGTTTCACCAGTCATATTGATAGTTTCACCAGTCATATTGATAGTTTCACCAGTCATATTGATCGTTTCACCACTCATATTGCTAGTTTCACCAGTCATATTGGTATTTTCACAAGTCATATTGATAGTTTCACCAGTCATATTGCTAGTTTCACCAGTCATATAGGTATTTTCACCAGTCATATTGATACTTTCACCAGTCATATTGATAGTTTCAACAGTAATATTGATAGTTTCACCAGTCATATTGATAGTTTCACCAGTCATATTGGTATTTTCACCAGTCATATTGATCGTTTCACGAGTCATATTGATAGTTTCACCAGTCATATTGATAGTTTCACCAGTCATATTGATAGTTTCACCAGTCATATTGAAAATTTCACCAGTCATATTGATAGTTTCACCAGTCATAATGATAGTTTCACCAGTCATATTGATTGATAGTTTCACCAGTCATATTGATCGTTTCACGATTCATATTGGTAGTTTCACCAGTCACATTGATAGTTTCACCAGTCATATTGATAGTTTCAACAGTCTTTGTGTATCTCTCAGCTGTCAATACATATGTAACGGCAGTAAAAATATATTGCAGAACTTGGAATGTTTTATTTCTATTTATGTTTCGGCGATTTAGTATGGAAATATAGTACTACGGGGAATGATTTTTTAAATCATTTGCGAATTACAAATATCACATACATTGACATATTTGTTGGGAGTATTTTTCACTCGGAAGATGAAACAAAATATAGAGTGAAATTGTGCATTCTGAAAAATATACAAAAAGCAACCATTATTCTTATTCAACTTGAGTATAAAGATGATTTTTAGTCATTTAAATTCATGATTTTTTTAATGTTTCTGTACATCTTCTTGCTATTTATGTCAGGTATGAAGCCGTTTATGACCTTGTACCCTTAAAACCTTTTTTACTGGAAGACCTGAGATCTAGAAACTGGATTGACAGATTCACCAAAACTCTGCTGGTGGATCTGGTGGTTTATAATGCAGACCTTCACCTTACAACTAACATTATATTGGGGTTCGATTTCACGAAATGTAAGTAATCAATGTAAGTAACCAATGTAAGTAACCAATGTAAGTAACCAATGTAAGTAACAAATGTAAGTAACAAATGTAAGTAACCAATGTAAGTAACCAATGTAAGTAACAAATGTAAGTAACACATGTATGTAACCAATGTAAGTAACAAATGTAAGTAATCAATGTAAGTAACAAATGTAATTAACACATGTAAGTAACACATGTCAGTAAGATTAAAGAACATTGTATATGAATGACATTTTAGATTTTTAATTAGTATAGAGCAGTCTATTGTTGTACTAATGCACAAGTGTGGGTACACTTCACTCATTAGCAACAGTTACTACAAGTGTGGGTACACTTCCCTCATTAGCAACAGTTACTACAAGTGTGGGTACACTTCACTCATTAGCAACAGTTACTACAAGTGTGGGTATACTTCACTCATTAGCAACAGTTACTACAAGTGTGGGTATATTTCACTCATTAGCAACAGTTACTACAAGTGTGGGTACACTTCACTCATTAGCAACAGTTACTGCATGATTTCTGGTTATGGACATATATTTAAAATAAAGCACAGTTCAAATGTTTTATCATGTTTTCTTTAGCCGTAGCTACTTACCAATAGTAATTGTATCTTTTTCTTGAGATCCTTATTTCGAACAAGGCTACTGTATATATTTGGACAAAGTAGACTTTTTATACACTTGATTGTAGAGTGTTCTAAGCTGATGGAACTAAGTAGACTTGTCATAGCCTTGATTGTAGAGTGTTCTAAGCTGATGGAACTAAGTAGACTTGTCATAGCCTTGATTGTAGAGTGTTCTAAGCTGATGGAACTAAGTAGACTTGTCATAGCCTTGATTGTAGAGTGTTCTAAGCTGATGGAACTAAGTAGACTTGTCATAGCCTTAATTGTAGAGTGTTCTAAGCTGATGGAACTAAGTAGACTTGTCATAGCCTTGATTGTAGAGTGTTCTAAGCTGATGGAACTAAGTAGACTTGTCATAGCTTTGATTGTCGAGTGTTCTAAGCTGATGGAACTAAGTAGACTTGTCATAGCCTTGATTGTAGATTGGTAAAGTGATGGAACTAAGTTGACTTGTCCTAGCCTTGATTGTAGATTGGTATAGTTATGGAACTAAGTAGACTTGTCCTACCCTTGATTGTAGACTGTTAAAGTGATGGAACTACGTAGACTTGTCATAGCCTTGATTGTAGATTGGTAAAGTCATTTGCTGAAGAAATGTGATTCTAAAATCTGACACAATTCGTGCTATGTTATCATACACTTTCATGAGACATGTCATTTGCTTACCAATAACTACTTACTTCTATATATAAGAGAATGTTGTAGTTATAAGCATATAAAAAAGGTTAGAATTTGACTTCAGCAACGGATATATACACTATGTAAGTCGGATCGTTGAGAAGAGGGTAACTGGCGGCCGGGAAGAGGGTAACTGGCGGCCGGTAAGAGGGTAACTGGCGGTCTGGTAGAGCCTGGACGGTCGTAATTGTGCCTGGCCATTTAATTAATTCATATGATGTGGCTACACAAACAAATGGATTCTACAACTTGCTCTCAAACAGGAATATTTCGGCTACCTTTTTTATTCACTTTTTTAAAATAATGACTTCTGTTCATTCTCCTATTTCACAGTTTGTATTAGCGTCCAACGGTGATTCAACTAGTTATTGAGTTTACTAGTTATATACAGTTGGTATTAACGTCTAGTGTTTATTCTATTAGTTATATGCTGCAGAGCAAGTAATGGGTCATGGGTCAATGGGTCAAATGGGTCGTAAAATTTGATGGGTCACATGGGTCAATGTTCCCTGACCCATGACCCATCCTTAGTCTCCGCCCGACCCTAAAAAAAAACCGTCGTCGCGCGATTAATTTTTATTTGCATGGCTACAGAGGAAAGCTGTTGCAATAAGTTGAAATTTTCCTTCAATAAAAAACTTTATCTTTTTATTTTTTGTACTTTAAATTTCGAAACAGGGCATGCACATAGTTTGTTGAAGCATATTTTTACTTTTAAACAATTTTAATATATTATCAGCTTGCTTCAATAGGTCATGGGTCATGACGGGTCTGGGTCAAGAACTTGATGGGTCATATGGGCCAAGCTCAGTGACCCATTACTTGCTCTGATATGTAGTTGGTATTAACAACTAGTGTTTATTCTACTAGTTAAATAAGGTGGTATAAACGTCTAGTGTTTATTCTATAGTTAAATAAGGTGGTATTAACGTCTAGTGTTTATTCTACTAGTGAAATACAGTTAATATTTTATGTTAAATGGTGTATGTGAATACAGTTAAAATTTATGTTAGATGTTGTATGTGAATACAGTTGATATTTCATTATATTTTTGCTTCTTCTGTTATAGTTTATATTTTATTTCACTATTCCTTCACAGTTGGTATTTATACACAGACTCGTTACCACAGTACTTTCCAAATGTTCTTTTCTCCTGCTAAAAAACTTGTGATAACTGCATGCGAGATGTTGTTCTTGATCCATGCATGCATCGACACTTTCATAAAGATTAGGCAGGTAAGTTTGGCATAGACACTTTCATAAAGATTAGGCAGGTAAGTATAGCATAGACACTTTCATAAAGATTAGGCAGGTAAGTTTGACATAGACACTTTCTTAAAGATCATTCAGGTAAGTTTGGATTATGCATCACAGTTTGGTTTTATTTTATAACAACTAATGTTTTTCTAGCTTGTTGTAAATGTACGTATCTATTTACATAATGAAATCAATAATCATTGCTAATAGTTTAATAAATAATCATAGATATCATACAAAGTAACATTTGATACTGTTAAATTATTTAGAAAATCAGCTTTTCACAGATGAACCTTGAATTGTAAGGACGAAGCACTTAGTAAAGCCAGATCACAGCAGAGATGAGCAATGGTCGTATTTATGTTTTATCTGCAAAATTTATACAAATTAAAATTTTATTTCGGATGTTATTTCGAAGTTACACATTTTAGGAAATTAAGAGAAGGTGACCATTTCCTGAAGAAATATTTTATTGAAAAATATATATGACTATTAGTTACAATGTGTGCTACATTTAGATCACTCAATTAGACAAATTATAGGCTGTAATGTTACATTCCTTGTTTCACATTTTTACCGATGTACTTTTTTTTTTACTTATAAATATTTTCACTACGTATCTCGTATCACATTAAAATGATTATTTGTGTCAATTTCAGTGGTGTATGTGGTTCATTCTTCAGCATGAGCCCTTCCAGACACAAATAGTTTGGAGCCCCACCACCAAAGTCATAGGACCCCATGTTCAATGACCAAATGTAGTTGTTTTTTTTTCACTGCAAAAACCGTTTCATTAGTGGTTTATAAGATCTAAGAGATTTCATATCAGTTCAGAGGTCAAAATATTAGCCCAAGTGGAAAGATTTAATATCAGAATTATATATTTTTAACTAAAAAAACATGACAATCTGTAGCAGACATTGTTTTAACACAAAATGATATATCGCCAGGGTTATATTATCCTATAGGCATGAGTGCCTACGTAAGTCAAAAATGGAATTTCAAATATGACTGTATTTATTAGCCCCTTATATTACACTACTAGAGCCCACTACGATAGATAACTACTAGAGTCCATTACTAGAGCCCATTACTAGAGTCCACTACTAGAGCCCATTAATAGAAATCACTACTAGAGTCCACTACTAGATCCCACTATTAGAGCCCACTACTAGAGTTCACTACTAGAGTTCACTACTAGAGCCCACTACTAGAGTTTACTACTAGTTTACTACTACAGTTCACTACTAGAGTCCACTACTAGAGTCCACTACTAGAGCCCATTACTAGAGCCCATTACTAGAGTCCACTACTAGAGCCCATTATTAGAGCCCACTACTAGAGTTCACTACTAGAGCCCACTACTAGAGTTAACTAGAGCCCACTACTAGACTTTACTACTAGTTTACTACTAGAGTTCACGACTAAAGTCCACTACTAGAGTCCACTTCTAGAGCCCATTATTAGAGCCATTACTAGAGTCCACTACTAGAGCCCATTACTAGAGTTCACTACTATAGTCCACTACTAGAGCCCATTATTAGAGCTCACTACTAGAGTTTACTACTAGAGTTCACTACTAGAGTCCACTACAAGAGCCCAGTACTATAGTCCACTACTAGAGCCAACTACTAGAGCCCACTACTAGAGCACATTACTAGAGCCCACTACTAGAGTTCACTACTAGAGCCCAGTATTAAAGTTCACTACTAGAGCCCATTTCTAGAGCCCAATACTACAGCCCAGTACTAGAGTTCACTACTAGAGCCCATTACTAGAGTCTACTACGAGAGCCCACCACTAGAGCCCGTTACTAGAGTTCACTACTAGAGTTCACTACTAGAGTCCACTACTAGAGCCCACTACTAGAGCCCACTACTAGAGCCTACTACTAGTGTTCACTACTAGATTCCACTACTAGAGTTCACTACTAGAGCCCATTTTTAGAGCCCAATACTAGAGCCTACTACTAGAGTTCACTACTAGAGCCCATTACTAGAGTCCACTACTAGAGCCCACTACTAGAGCCGATTACTAGAGTCCTCTACTAGAGCCAAATACTACTAGAGTCCACTACTATAGCCCACTACTAGAGCCCACTATTAGAGCCTACTACTAGTGTTCACTACTAGAGTTCACTACTAGAGTCCACTACTAGAGCCCAGTACTAGAGTCCACTACTAGAGCCCACTACTAGAGCCCACTACTAGAGTTCACTACTAGAGCCCACTACTAGAGTTCACTACTAGAGCCCATTTCTAGAGCCCAATACTAGAGCCCACTACTAGAGTTCACTACTAGAGCCCATTACTAGAGTCCACTACTAGAGCCCACTACTAGAGCCCATTACTAGAGTCCTCTACTAGAGCCAAATACTAGAGCCCACTACTAGAGCCCATTACTAGAGCCCACTACTAGAGTTCACTACTAGAGCCCACAACTAGAGTTCACTACTAGAGCCCACTACTAGAGTTTACTAAAAGTTAACTACTAGAGTTCACTACTAGAGCCCATTACTAGAGCCTACTACTAGAGTCCACTACTAGAGTCCTCTACTAGAGTCCACGACTAGAGTCCATTACTAGAGCCCATTACTAGAATTCACTACTAGAGTCCACTACTAGAGCCCATTATTAGAGCCCACTACTAGAGTTCACTACTAGAGCCCACTACTAGAGTTTACTACTAGTTTACTACTACAGTTCACTACTAGAGTCCACTACTAGAGTATACTACTAGAGCCCATTACTAGAGCCCATTACTAGAGTCCACTACTAGAGCCCATTATTAGAGCCCACTACTAGAGTTCACTACTAGAGCCCACTACTAGAGTTATCTAGAGCCCACTACTAGACTTTACTACTAGAGTCCACTACTAGATTCTAATACTAGAGCCCACTACTAGAGCCCACTACTAGAGCTCATTACTAGAGTCCACTACTAGAGCCAAATACTAGAGCCGAATAGTAGAGCCCATTACTAGAGCCCACTACTAGAGTTCACTACTAGAGTCCACTACTAGAGTTCACTACTAGAGCATTTCTAGAGCCCAACACTAGAGCCCACTACTAGAGTCCACTACTAGAGCCCACTACTAGAGCCCATTACTAGAGTTCACTACTAGAGCCCACTACTAGAGTTCACTACTAGAGACCATTACTAGAGCCCACTACTAGAGTTCACTAATAAAGCCCACTACTAGAGCCCATTACTAGAGTTCACTACTAGAGCCCACTACTAGAGTTCACTAATAGAGCCCATTACTAGAGCCCACTACTAGAGTCCACTACTAGAGCCCACTACTAGAGTCCACTACTAGAGCTTACTACTAGAGCCCACTACTAGAGTTCACTAATAGATCCCCTTACTAGAGCCCACAACTAAAGTTCACTACTAGAGCCCACTACTAGAGCCCACTACTAGAGTTCACTAATAGAGCCCGCTACTAGAGCCCACTACTACAGTTCACTACTAGACCCCATTATTTGAGCCCATTACTACTATAGTCCACTACTAGACTTTACTACTAGAGTGCACTACTAGATTCCAATACTAGAGCCAACTACTAGAGCCCATTACTAGAGTTCACTACTAGAGTCCCCTACTAGAGCCCACTACTAGAGCCCATTACTAGAGTTCACTACTAGAGCCCACTACTAGAGTTCACTAATAGAGACCATTACTAGAGCCCACTACTAGAGTTCACTAATTAAGCCCACTACTAGAGCCCATTACTAGAGTTCACTACTAGAGTCCACTACTAGAGTTCACTAATAGAGCCCATTACTAGAGCCCCTTACTAGAGCCCACAACTAAAGTTCACTACTAGAGCCCACTACTAGAGCCCACTACTAGAGTTCACTAATAGAGCCCGCTACTAGAGCCCACTACTACAGTTCACTACTAGACCCCATTATTTGAGCCCATTACTACTATACTACTAGACTTTACTACTAGAGTCCACTACTAGATTCCAATACTAGAGCCCACTACTAGAGCCCATTACTAGAGTTCACTACAAGAGTCCCCTACTAGAGCCCACTACTAGAGCCCATTACTAGAGTTCACTACTAGAGCCCACTACTAGAGTTCACTAACAGAGCCCATTACTAGAGCCCACTACTAGAGCGCACTACTAGAGCCCAACACTAGAGCCCACTACTAGAGTCCACTACTAGAGCCCACTACTAGAGCCCATTACTAGAATTCACTACTAGAATCCACTACTAGAGTTCACTTCTAGAGCCCACTACTAGAGGTCACTACTACAGCCCATTACTAGAGTTCACTACTAGAGCGCACTACTAGAGTTCACTACTAGAGACCATTACTAGAGCCCACTACTAGAGATCACTAATAAAGCCAACTACTAGAGCCCATTACTAGACTTCACTAATAGAGCCCATTACTAGAGTTCACTACTAGAGCCCATTACTAGAGTCCACTACTAGAGCCCACTACTAGAGCCCACTACTAGAGTTCACTACTAGAGCCCATTACTAGAGTTCACTACTAGAGCCCACTACTAGAGTTACATTATTTGAGCCCATTACTACTAGAGTCCACAACTAGAGTTTATTACTGGAGTCCACTACTAGAGCCGACTACTAAAGTTCACTAATAGAGCCCACTACTAGAGTTCACTACTAGAGCCCATTTCTAGAGCCCAATACTAGAGCCCACTACTAGAGTTTACTACTAGATCCCACTACTAGAGTTCACTACTAGAGTCCACTAATAGAGCCCAGTACTAGAGTCCACTACTAGAGCCCACTACTAGAGCCCATTACTAGAGTCCACTACTAGAGCCAAATACTAGAGCCCATAACTAGAGCCCATTACTAGAGCCCACTACTAGAGTTCACTACTAGAACCCACTACTAGAGTTCACTACTAGAGCCCATTTCTAGAGCCCACTACTAGTGTTCACTACTAGAGTCCACTACTAGAGCCCACTACTAGAGCCCACTACTAGAGCCCACTACTAGTGTTCACTACTAGAGCCCATTACTAGAGCCCACTACTAGAGTTCACTACAAGAGCCCATTTCTAGAGCCCAATACTAGAGCCACCTACTAGAGTTCACTACTAGAGCCCACTACTAGAATTCACTACTAGGGCCCATTTCTAGAGCCCAACACTAGAGCCCACTACTAGAGTCCACTACTAGAGCCCACAACTAGAGCCCATTACTAGAGTTCACTACTAGAGTCCACTACTAGAGTTCACTTCTAGAGCCCACTACTTGAGTTTACTACTAGAGCCCATTACTAGAGTTCACTACTAGAGCCCACTACAAGATTTCAATACTAGAGTTCACTAATAGAGCCCGCTACTAGAGCCCACTACTAGAGTTCACTAATAAAGCCCACTACTAGAGCCCATTACTAGAGTTCACTACTAGAGCCCACTACTAGAGTTCACTAATAGAGCCCATTACTAGAGCCCACTACTAGAGTTCACTACTAGAGTCCACTACAAGATTTCAATACTAGAGTTCACTAATAGAGCCCATTACTAGAGCCCACTACTAGAGTTCACTACTAGAGCCCACTACTAGAATTCACTACTAGGGCCCATTTCTAGAGCCCAACACTAGAGCCCACTACTAGAGTCCACTACTAGAGCCCACAACTAGAGCCCATTACTAGAGTTCACTACTAGAGTCCACTACTAGAGTTAACTTCTCGAGCCCACTACTAGAATTCACTACTAGTGCTTACTACTAGAGTTCACTATTAGAGCCCATTACTAGAGCCCACTACTAGAGTTCACTACTAGAGTCCACTACAAGATTTCAATACTAAAGTCCACTACTAGAGCTTACTACTAGAGCCCACTACTAGAGCCCACTACTAGAGTTCACTAATAGAGCCCGCTACTAGAGCCCACTACTAGAGTTCACTACTAGAACTCATTATTTGAGCCCAATACTACTATAGTCCACTACTAGACTTTACTACTAGAGTCCACTACTAGAGTTCACTAATAGAGCCCATTACTAGAGCCCACTACTAGAGTTCACTACTAGAGTCCACTACAAGATTTCAATACTAGAGTCCACTACTAGAGCTAACTACTAGAGCCCACTACTAGAGCCCACTACTAGAGTTCACTAATAGAGCCCGCTACTAGAGCCCACTACTAGAGTTCACTACTAGACCCCATTATTTGAGCCCATTACTACTATAGTCCACTACTAGACTTTACTACTAGAGTCCACTTCTAGATTCCAATACTAGAGCCCACTACTAGAGCCCATTACTAGAGTTCACTACTAGAGCCCACTACTAGAGTTCACTAATAGAGCCCATTACTAGAGCCCACTACTAGAGTTCACTACTAGAGTCCACTACAAGATTTCAATACTAGAGTCCACTACTAGAGCTTACTACTAGAGCCCACTACTAGAGCCCACTACTAGAGTTCACTAATAGAGCCCGCTACTAGAGTCCACTACTAGAGTTCACTACTAGACCCCATTATTTGAGCCCATTACTACTATAGTCCACTACTAGACTTTACTACTAGAGTCAACTTCTAGATTCCAATACTAGAGCCCACTACTAGAGCCCATTACTAGAGTTCACTACTAGAGCCCACTACTAGAGTTTACTAATAGAGCCCATTACTAGAGCCCACTACTAGAGTTCACTACTAGAGTCCACTACAAGATTTTAATACTAGAGTCCACTACTAGAGCTTACTACTAGAGCCCACTACTAGAGCCCACTACTAGAGTTCACTAATAGAGCCCGCTACTAGAGCCCACTACTAGAGTTCACTACTAGACCCCATTATTTGAGCCTATTACTACTATAGTCCACTACTAGACTTTACTACTAGAGTCCACTTCTAGATTCCAATACTAGAGCCCACTACTAGAGCCCATTACTAGAGTTTACTACTAGAGCCCACTACTAGAGTTCACTAATAGAACCCATTACTAGAGCCCACTACTAGAGCCCACTACTAGAGTCCACTACTAGAGCCAAATACTAGAGCCCAATACTAGAGCCCATTACTTGAGCCCACTACTAGAGTTCACTACTAGAGCCCAATACTAGAGGCCACTACTAGAGTTCACTACTAGAGCCCACTACTAAAGCCCACTACTAGAGTTCACTAATAGAGCCCATTACTAGAGCCCACTACTAGAGTTCACTACTAGACCCCATTATTTGAGCCCATTACTACTAGAGTCCACTACTAGACTTTACTACTAAAGTGCACTACTAGATTCCAAGACTAGGGCCAACTACTAGAGCCCATTACTAGAGTCCCCTACTAGAGCCCACTACTAGAGCCCATTACTAGAGTTCACTACTAGAGCCCACTACTAGAGTTCACTAATAGAGCCCATTACTAGAGCCCACTAATAGAGCCCATTACTAGAGTCCACTACTAGAGCCCAATACTAGAGTCCACTACTAGAGCCCACTACTAGAGCCCATTACTAGCGCCCACTACTAGAGTTCACTACTAGAGCCCACTACTAGAGTTCACTACTAGAGCCCAATACTAGAGCCCACTACTAGTCCACTACTAGAGCCCATTACTAGAGGGCACTACTAGAATTCACTAATAGAGCCCATTACTAGAGCCCAGTCCTAGAGTCCACTACTAGAGCCCACTACTAGAGCTACTAGAGCCCACTACTAGAGCCCATTACTAGAGTCCACTACTAGAGTTCACTACTAGAGCTCATTTCTAGAGCCCAATACTAGTGCCCACTACTAGAGTCCACTACTAGAGCCCATTACTAGAGGGCACTACTAGGATTCACTAATAGAGCCCATTACTAGAGCCCAAAACTAAAGTTCACTACTAGAGCCCACTACTAGAGCCCACTACTAGAGTTCACTAATAGAGCCCATTACTAGAGCCCACTACTAGAGTTCACTACTAGAACCCATTTTTTGAGCCCACTACTAGATTTTACTACTAGAGTCCACTACAAGATTCCAATACTAGAGCCCACTACTAGAGCCCATTACTAGAGTTCATTACTAGAGTCCCCTACTAGAGCCCACTACTAAAGCCCATTACTAGAGTTCACTACTAGAGCCCACTACTAGAGTCCACTTATAGAGCCCGTTACTAGAGCCCACTACTAGAGCCCACTACTAGAGCCCATTACCAGAGTCCACTACTAGAGCCAAATACTAGAGCCCAATACTAGAGCCCATTACTAGAGCCCACTTCTAGAGTTCGTTACTAGAGTCCACTACTAGAGCCCAATACTAGAGCCCATTACTAGAGTCCACTACTAGAGCCAAATACTACAGCCCACTACTACAGCCCATTACTAGAGCCCACTACTAGTTTTCACTACTAGAGCCCACTACTAGAGTTCACTACTAGATCCCATTTCTAGAGCCCAATACTAGAGCCCACTACTAGAGTTCACTACTAGAGCTTTTTACTAGAGTCCACTACTAGAGCCCACTACTAGAGCCCATTACTAGAGTTCACTAGTAGAGTTCACTACTATAGTCCACTACTAGAGCCCACTACTAGAGTTCACTACTAGAGCCCATCACTAGAGTTCACTACTAGAGCCCACTACTAGAGATACATTATTTGAGCACATTACAACCACTACTAGAGTTTATTACTAGAGTCCACTACTAGAGCCCACTACTAGACTTTACTACTAAAGTGCACTACTAGATTCCAATACTAGGGCCAACTACTAGAGCCCATTACTAGAGTTCACTACTAGAGTCCCCTACTAGAGCCCACTACTAGAGCCCGTTACTAGAGTTCACTACTAGAGCCCATTACTAGAGTCCACTACTAGAGCCCACTACTAGAGCCCATTACTAGAGTCCACTACTAGAGCCAAATACTAGAGCCCACTACTAGAGCCCATTACTAGCGCCCACTACTAGAGTTCACTACTAGAGCCCACTACTAGAGTTCACTACTAGAGCCCATTTCTAGAGCCCAATACTAGAGCCCATTACTAGAGTTCACTACTAGAGCCCACTACTAGAGTTCACTACTAGAGTTCACTACTAGAGCCCAGTCCTAGAGTCCACTACTAGAGCCCTCTACTAGAGCCCACTACTAGAGCCCATTACTAGAGTCCACTACTAGAGTTCACTACTAGAGCCCACTACTAGAGTTCACTACTAGAGCCCTTTTCTAGAGCCCAATACTAGAGCCCACTACTAGAGTTCACTACTAGAGCCCATTTCTAGAGCCCAATACTAGAGCCCACTACTAGAGTCCACTACTAGAGCCCATTACTAGAGGGCACTACTAGAATTCACTAATAGAGCCCATTACTAGAGCCCACTACTAGAGTTCACTACTAGAACCCATTTTTTGAGCCCACTACTAGATTTTACTACTAGAGTCCACTACTAGATTCCAATACTAGAGCCCACTACTAGAGCCCATTACTAGAGTTCACTACTAGAGTCCCCTACTAGAGCCCACTACTAGAGCCCATTACTAGAGTTCACTACTAGAGCCCACTACTAGAGCCCACTAATAGAGCCCGTTACTAGAGCCCACTACTAGAGCATACTACTAGAGCCCATTACCAGAGTCCACTACTAGAGCCAAATACTAGAGCCCAATACTAGAGCCCATTACTAGAGCCCACTACTAGAGTTCACTACTAGAGTCCGATACTAGAGCCCAATACTAGAGCCCATTACTAGAGTCCACTACTAGAGCCAAATACTACAGCCCACTACTAGAGCCCATTACTAGAGCCCACTACTAGTTTTCACTACTAGAGCCCACTACTAGAGTTCACTACTAGATCCCATTTCTGGAGCCCAATACTAGAGCCCACTACTAGAGTTCACTACTAGAGCCCATTACTAGAGTTCACTAGTAGAGTTCACTACTATAGTCCACTACTAGAGCCCACTATTAGAGTTCACTACTAGAGCCCATCACTAGAGTTCACTACTAGAGCCCACTACTAGAGATACATTATTTGAGCCCATTACTACTAGAGCCCAATACTAGAGCCCAATACTAGAGCCCATTACTAGAGCCCACTACTAGAGTTTATTACTAGAGCCCACTACTAGAGTTCACTACTAGAGCCCATTTCTAGAGCCCAATACTAGAGCCCACTACTAGATTTAACTACTAGAGCCCACTACTAGAGTTCACTTCTAGAGTTCACTACTAGAGCCCAGTCCTAGAGTCCACTACTAGAGCCCACTACTAGAGCCCACTACTAGAGCCCATTACTAGAGTCCACTACTCGAGTTCACTACTAGAGCCCACTACTAGAGTTCACTACTAGAGCCCATTTCTAGAGCCCAATACTAGAGCCCACTACTAGAGTCCACTACTAGACTTTACTACTAGAGTGCACTACTAGATTCCAATACTAGAGCCAACTACTAGAGCCCATTACTAGAGTTCACTACTAGAGCCCCTAATAGAGCCAACTAGTAGAGCCCATTACTAGAGTTCACTACTAGAGCCCACTACTAGAGTTCACTAATAGAGCCCATTACTAGAGCCCATTACTAGAGTCCACTACTAGAGCCAAATACTAGAGCCCAATACTAGAGCCCATTACTAGATCCCACTACTAGAGTTTATTACTAGAGCCCACTACTAGAGTTCACAACTAGAGCCCATTTCTAGAGCCCAAAACTAGAGCCCACTACTAGAGTTCACTACTAGAGCCCACTACTAGAGTTCACTACTAGAGCCCATTACTAGAGCCCAATACTAGAGCCCACTACTAGAGTCCACTACTAGACTTTACTACTAGAGTGCACTACTAGATTCCAATACTAGAGCCAACTACTAGAGCCCATTACTAGAGTTCACTACTAGAGCCCCTACTAGAGCCCACTACTAGAGCCCATTACTAGAGTCCACTACTAGAGCCAAATACTAGAGCCCAATACTAGAGCCCATTACTAGATCCCACTACTAGAGTTTATTACTAGAGCCCACTACTAGAGTTCACAACTAGAGCCCATTTCTAGAGCCCAAAACTAGAGCCCACTACTAGAGTTCACTACTAGAGCCCACTACTAGAGTTCACTACTAGAGCCCATTTCTAGAGCCCAATACTAGAGCCCACTACTAGAGTCCACTACTAGACTTTACTACTAGAGTGCACTACTAGATTCCAATACTAGAGCCAACTACTAGAGCCCATTACTAGAGTTCACTACTAGAGCCCCTACTAGAGCCCACTACTAGAGCCCATTACTAGAGTTCACTACTAGAGCCCACTACTAGAGTTTATTACTAGAGCCCACTACTAGAGTTCACAACTAGAGCCCATTTCTAGAGCCCAAAACTAGAGCCCACTACTAGAGTTCACTACCAGAGCCTATTACTAGAGCCCATTACTAGAGTCCACTACTAGAGCCAAATACTAGAGCCCACTACTAGAGCCCATTACTAGCGCCCACTACTAGAGTTCACTACTAGAGCCCACTACTAGAGTTCACTACTAGAGCCCATTTCTAGAGCCCAATACTAGAGCCCACTACTAGAGTTCACAACTAGAGCCCATTTCTAGAGCCCACTACTAGAGCCCACTACTAGAGTTCACTACTAGAGCCCATCACTAGAGTCCACTACTAGAGCCCACTACAAGATTTTACTACTAGAGTCCACTACTAGAGCTTACTACTAGAGCCCACTACTAGAGTTCACTAATAGAGCCCATTACTAAAGCCAACAACTAAAGTTCACTACTAGAGCCCACTACTAGAGCCCACTACTAGAGTTCACTACTAGACCCCATTATTTGAGCCCATTACTACTAGAGTCCACTACTAGACTTTACTACTAGAGTGCACTACTAGATTCCAATACTAGAGCCAACTACTAGAGCCCATTACTAGAGTTCACTACTAGAGCCCCTACTAGAGCCCACTACTAGAGCCCATTACTAGAGTTCACTACTATAGCCCACTACTAGAGTTCACTAATAGAGCCCATTACTAGAGCCCATTACTAGAGTCCACTACTAGAGCCCAATACTAGAGCCCAATACTAGAGCCCATTACTAGAGCCCATTTATAGAGTTTATTACTAGAGCCCACTACTAGAGTTCACTACTAGATCCCACTACTAGAGTTCCCTTCTAGAGTCCACTAATAGAGCCCAGTACTAGAGTCCACTACTAGAGCTTACTACTAGAGCCCACTACTAGAGTTCACTAATAGAGCCCATTACTAGAGCCCACAACTAAAGTTCACTACTAGAGCCCACTATTAAAGCCCACTACTAGAGTTCACTAATAGAGCCCATTACTAGAGCCCACTACTAGAGTTCACTACTAGACCCCATTATTTGAGCCCATTACTACTAGAGTCCACTACTAGACTTTACTACTAAAGTGCACTACTAGATTCCATACTAGGGCCAACTACTAGAGCCCATTACTAGAGTCCCCTACTAGAGCCCACTACTAGAGCCCATTACTAGAGTTCACTACTAGAGCCCACTACTAGAGTTCACTAATAGAGCCCATTACTAGAGCCCACTAATAGAGCCCATTACTAGAGTCCACTACTAGAGCCCAATACTAGAGCCCAATACTAGAGCCCATTACTAGAGCCCACTACTAGAGTTTATTACTAGAGCCCATTACTAGAGTCCACTACTAGAGCCCACTACTAGAGCCCATTACTAGCGCCCACTACTAGAGTTCACTACTAGAGCCCACTACTAGAGTTCACTACTAGAGCCCATTTCTAGAGCCCAATACTAGAGCCCACTACTAGAGTTCACTACTAGAGCCCACTACTAGAGTTTACTACTAGAGTTCACTACTAGAGCCCAGTCCTAGAGTCCACTACTAGAGCCCACTACTAGAGCTACTAGAGCCCACTACTAGAGCCCATTACTAGAGTCCACTACTAGAGTTCACTACTAGAGCTCATTTCTAGAGCCCAATACTAGTGCCCACTACTAGAGTCCACTACTAGAGCCCATTACTAGAGGGCACTACTAGGATTCACTAATAGAGCCCATTACTAGAGCCCAAAACTAAAGTTCACTACTAGAGCCCACAACTAGAGCCCACTACTAGAGTTCACTAATAGAGCCCATTACTAGAGCCCACTACTAGAGTTCACTACTAGAACCCATTTTTTGAGCCCACTACTAGATTTTATTACTAGAGTCCACTACAAGATTCCAATACTAGAGCCCACAACTAGAGCCCATTACTAGAGTTCATTACTAGAGTCCCCTACTAGAGCCCACTACTAGAGCCCATTACTAGAGTTCACTACTAGAGCCCACTACTAGAGTCCACTTATAGAGCCCGTTACTAGAGCCCACTACTAGAGCCCACTACTAGAGCCCATTACCAGAGTCCACTACTAGAGCCAAATACTAGAGCCCAATACTAGAGCCCATTACTAGAGCCCACTTCTAGAGTTCGTTACTAGAGTTCACTACTAGAGCCCAATACTAGAGCCCATTACTAGAGTCCACTACTAGAGCCAAATACTACAGCCCACTACTAGAGCCCATTACTAGAGCCCACTACTAGTTTTCACTACTAGAGCCCACTACTAGAGTTCACTACTAGATCCCATTTCTAGAGCCCAATACTAGAGCCCACTACTAGAGTTCACTACTAGAGCTTTTTACTAGAGTCCACTACTAGAGCCCACTACTAGAGCCCATTACTAGAGTTCACTAGTAGAGTTCACTACTATAGTCCACTACTAGAGCCCACTACTAGAGTTCACTACTAGAGCCCATCACTAGAGTTCACTACTAGAGCCCACTACTAGAGATACATTATTTGAGCCCATTACTACCACTACTAGAGTTTATTACTAGAGTCCACTACTAGAGCCCACTACTAGAGTTCACTAATAGAGCCCACTACTAGAGTTCACTACTAGAGCCCATTTCTAGAGCCCAATACTAGAGCCCACTACTAGAGTTCACTACTAGAGACCACCACTAGAGTTCACTACTAGAGTTCACTACTAGAGCCCAGTCCTAGAGTCCACTACTAGAGCCCACTACTAGAGCCCACTACTAGAGCCCATTACTAGAGTCCACTACTAGAGTTCACTACTAGAGCCCACTACTAGAGTTCACTACTAGAGCCCATTTCTAGAGCCCAATACTAGAGCCCACTACTAGAGTCCACTACTAGACTTTACTACTAGAGTGCACTACTAGATTCCAATACTAGAGCCCACTACTAGAGCCCATTACTAGAGTTCACTTCTAGAGCCCACTACTAGAGTTCACTAATAGAGCCCATTACTAGAGCCCATTACTAGAGTCCACTACTAGAGCCCAATACTAGAGCCCAATACTAGAGCCCATTACTAGAGCCCACTACTAGAGTTTATTACTAGAGCCCACTACTAGAGTTCACAACTAGAGCCCATTTCCAGAGCCCAAAACTAGAGCCCACTACTAGAGCCCATTACTAGAGTCCACTACTAGAGACAAATACTAGAGCCCACTACTAGAGCCCATTACAAGCGCCCACTACTAGAGTTCACTACTAGAGCCCACTACTAGAGTTCACTACTAGAGCCCATTTCTAGAGCCCAATACTAGAGCCCACTACTAGAGTTCACTACTAGAGCCCACTAGTAGAGTTCACTACTAGAGTTCACTACTAGAGCCCAGTACTAGAGCCCATTACTAGAGTCAACTACTAGAGTTCACTACTAGAGCCCATTACTAGAGTTCACTACTAGAGCCCATTTATAGAGCCCACAACTAAAGTTCACTACTAGAGCCCACTACTAGAGCCCACTACTAGAGTTCACTAATAGAGCCCATTACTAGAGCCCACTACTAGAGTTCACTACTAGACCCCATTATTTGAGCCCATTACTACTAGAGTCCACTACTAGACTTTACTATTAAAGTGCACTACTAGATTCCAATACTAGGGCCAACTACTAGAGCCCATTACTAGACTTCACTACTAGAGTCCCCTACTAGAGCCCACTACTAGAGCCCGATACTAGAGTTCACTACTAGAGCCCATTACTAGACTCCACTACTAGAGCCCACTACTAGAGCCCATTACTAGAGTCCACTACTAGAGCCAAATACTAGAGCCCACTACTAGAGCCCATTACTAGCGCCCACTACTAGAGTTCACTACTAGAGCCCACTACTAGAGTTCACTACTAGAGCCCATTACTAGAGCCCAATACTAGAGCCCATTACTAGAGTTCAGTACTAGAGCCCACTACTAGAGTTCACTACTAGAGTTCACTACTAGAGCCCAGTCCTAGAGTCCACTACTAGAGCCCTCTACTAGAGCCCACTACTAGAGCCCATTACTAGAGTCCACTACTAGAGTTCACTACTAGAGCCCACTACTAGAGTTCACTACTAGAGCCCTTTTCTTGAGCCCAATACTAGAGCCCACTACTAGAGTTCACTACTAGAGCCCATTTCTAGAGCCCAATACTAGAGCCCACTACTAGAGTCCACTACTAGAGCCCATTATTAAAGGGCACTACTAGAATTCACTAATAGAGCCCATTACTAGAGCCCACTACTAGAGTTCACTACTAGAACCCATTTTTTGAGCCCACTACTAGATTTTACTACTAGAGTCCACTACTAGATTCCAATACTAGAGCCCACTACTAGAGCCCATTACTAGAGTTCACTACTAGAGTCCCCTACTAGAGCCCACTACTAGAGCCCATTACTAGAGTTCACTACTAGAGCCCACTACTAGAGCCCACTAATAGAGCCCGTTACTAGAGCCCACTACTAGAGCATACTACTAGAGCCCATTACCAGAGTCCACTACTAGAGCCAAATACTAGAGCCCAATACTAGAGCCCATTACTAGAGCCCACTACTAGAGTTCACTACTAGAGTCCACTACTAGAGCCCAATACTAGAGCCCATTACTAGAGTCCACTACTAGAGCCAAATACTACAGCCCACTACTAGAGCCCATTACTAGAGCCCACTACTAGTTTTCACTACTAGAGCCCACTACTAGAGTTCACTACTAGATCCCATTTCTGGAGCCCAATACTAGAGCCCACTACTAGAGTTCACTACTAGAGCTTTTTACTAGAGTCCACTACTAGAGCCCACTACTAGAGCCCATTACTAGAGTTCACTAGTAGAGTTCACTACTATAGTCCACTACTAGAGCCCACTACTAGAGTTCACTACTAGAGCCCATCACTAGAGTTCACTACTAGAGCCCACTACTAGAGATACATTATTTGAGCCCATTACTACTAGAGTCCACTACTAGAGTTTATTACTAGAGTCCACTACTAGAGCCCACTACTAGAGTTCACTAATAGAGCCCACTACTAGAGTTCACTACTAGAGCCCATTTCTAGAGCCCAATACTAGAGCCCACTACTAGATTTAACTACTAGAGCCCACTACTAGAGTTCACTTCTAGAGTTCACTACTAGAGCCCAGTCCTAGAGTCCACTACTAGAGCCCACTACTAGAGCCCACTACTAGAGCCCATTACTAGAGTCCACTACTAGAGTTCACTACTAGAGCCCACTACTAGAGTTCACTACTAGAGCCCATTTCTAGAGCCCAATACTAGAGCCCACTACTAGAGTCCACTACTAGACTTTACTACTAGAGTGCACTACTAGATTCCAATACTAGAGCCAACTACTAGAGCCCATTACTAGAGTTCACTACTAGAGCCCCTAATAGAGCCAACTAGTAGAGCCCATTACTAGAGTTCACTACTAGAGCCCACTACTAGAGTTCACTAATAGAGCCCATTACTAGAGCCCATTACTAGAGTCCACTACTAGAGCCAAATACTAGAGCCCAATACTAGAGCCCATTACTAGATCCCACTACTAGAGTTTATTACTAGAGCCCACTACTAGAGTTCACAACTAGAGCCCATTTCTAGAGCCCAAAACTAGAGCCCACTACTAGAGTTCACTACTAGAGCCCACTACTAGAGTTCACTACTAGAGCCCATTTCTAGAGCCCAATACTAGAGCCCACTACTAGAGTCCACTACTAGACTTTACTACTAGAGTGCACTACTAGATTCCAATACTAGAGCCAACTACTAGAGCCCATTACTAGAGTTCACTACTAGAGCCCCTACTAGAGCCCACTACTAGAGCCCATTACTAGAGTTCACTACTAGAGCCCACTACTAGAGTTTATTACTAGAGCCCACTACTAGAGTTCACAACTAGAGCCCATTTCTAGAGCCCAAAACTAGAGCCCACTACTAGAGTTCACTACCAGAGCCTATTACTAGAGCCCAAAACTAGAGCCCACTACTAGAGTTCACTACTAGAGCCCATCACTAGAGTCCACTACTAGAGCCCACTACAAGATTTTACTACTAGAGTCCACAACTAGAGCTTACTACTAGAGCCCACTACTAGAGTTCACTAATAGAGTTCACTACTAGAGCCCACTACTAGAGCCCACTACTAGAGTTCACTACTAGACCCCATTATTTGAGCCCATTACTACTAGAGTCCACTACTAGACTTTACTACTAGAGTGCACTACTAGATTCCAATACTAGAGCCAACTACTAGAGCCCATTACTAGAGTTCACTACTAGAGCCCCTACTAGAGCCCACTACTAGAGCCCATTACTAGAGTTCACTACTATAGCCCACTACTAGAGCCCACTAATAGAGCCCGTTACTAGAGCCCACTACTAGAGCATACTACTAGAGCCCATTACCAGAGTCCACTACTAGAGCCAAATACTAGAGCCCAATACTAGAGCCCATTACTAGAGCCCACTACTAGAGTTCACTACTAGTTTCCACTACTAGAGCCCAATACTAGAGCCCATTACTAGAGTCCACTACTAGAGCCAAATACTACAGCCCACTACTAGAGCCCATTACTAGAGCCCACTACTAGTTTTCACTACTAGAGCCCACTACTAGAGTTCACTACTAGATCCCATTTCTAGAGCCCAATACTAGAGCCCACTACTAGAGTTCACTACTAGAGCTTTTTACTAGACTCCACTACTAGAGCCCACTACTAGAGCCCATTACTAGAGTTCACTACTAGAGTTCACTACTATAGTCCACTACTAGAGCCCACTACTAGAGTTCACTACTAGAGCCCACTACTAGAGTCCACTACTAGAGCCCACTACTAGAGATACATTATTTGAGCCCATTACTACTAGAGTCCACTACTAGAGTTTATTACTAGAGTCCACTACTAGAGCCCACTACTAGAGTTCACTACTAGAGCCCACTACTAGAGTTCACTACTAGAGCCCATTTCTAGAGCCCAATACTAGAGCCCACTACTAGAGTTCACTACTAGAGCCCACTACTAGAGTTCACTTCTAGAGTTCACTACTAGAGCCCAGTCCTAGAGTCCACTACTAGAGCCCACTACTAGAGCCCACTACTAGAGCCCATTACTAGAGTCCACTACTAGAGTTCACTACTAGAGCCCACTACTAGAGTTCACTACTAGAGCCCATTTCTAGAGCCCAATACTAGAGCCCACTACTAGAGTCCACTACTAGACTTTACTACTAGAGTGCACTACTAGATTCCAATACTAGAGCCAACTACTAAAGCCCACTACTAGAGTTCACTAATAGAGCCCATTACTAGAGCCCACAAGCCCACTACTAGAGTTCACTACTAGAGCCCATTACTAGAGTTCACTACTAGAGCCCACTACTACAGCTCATTACTAGAGTCAACTACTACAGCCAAATACAAGAGCCCAATACTAGAGCCCATTACTAGAGCCCACTACTAGAGTTTACTACTAGAGCCCACTACTAGAGTTCACTACTAGAGCCCATTTCTAGAGCCCAAAACTAGAGCCCACTACTAGAGTTCACTACTAGAGCCCACTACTAGAGTTCACTACTAGAGCCCATTACTAGAGAACAATACTAGAGCCCACTACTAGAGTTCACTACTAGACTTTACTACTAGAGTGCACTTCTAGATTCCAATACTAGAGCCAACTACTAGAGCCCATTACTAGAGTTCACTACTAGAGTCCACTACTAGAGCCCACTACTAGAGCCCATTACTAGAGTTCACTACTAGAGCCCACTACTAGAGTTCACTACTAGAGCCCACTACTAGAGTTCACTACTAGAGCCCATTACTAGAGCCCAATACTAGAGCCCACTACTAGAGTTCACTACTAGAGCCCATTACTAGAGCCCAAAACTAGAGCCCACTACTAGAGTTCACTACTAGAGCCCATCCTAGAGTCCACTACTAGAGCCCACTACAAGATTTCACTACTAGAGTCCACTACTAGAGCTTACTACTAGAGCCCACTACTAGAGTTCACTAATAGAGCCCATTACTAGAGCCCACAACTAAAGTTCACTACTAGAGCCCACTACTAGAGCCCACTACTAGAGTTCACTACTAGACCCCATTATTTGAGCCCATTACTACTAGAGTCCACTACTAGACTTTACTACTAGAGTGCACTACTAGATTCCAATACTAGAGCCAACTACTAGAGCCCATTACTAGAGTTCACTACTAGAGTCCCCTACTAGAGCCCACTACTAGAGCCCATTACTAGAGTTCACTACTAGAGCCCACTACTAGAGTTCACTAATAGAGCCCATTACTAGAGCCCATTACTAGAGTCCACTACTAGAGCCCAATACTAGAGCCCAATACTAGAGCCCATTACTAGAGCCCACTACTAGAGTTTACTACTAGAGCCCACTACTAGAGTTCACTACTAGAGCCCATTTCTAGAGCCCAATACTAGAGCCCACTACTAGGGTTCACTACTAGAGCCCATTACTAGAGTCCACTACTAGAGCCCACTACTAGAGCCCATTACTAGAGTCCACTACTAGAGCCAAATACTAGAGCCCACTACTAGAGCCCATTACTAGAGCCCACTACTAGAGTTCACTACTAGAGCCCACTACTAGAGTTCACTACTAGAGCCCATTTCTAGAGCCCAATACTAGAGCCCACTACTAGAGTTCACTACTAGAGCCCACTACTAGAGTTCACTACTAGAGCCCATTACTAGAGTTCACTACTAGAGCCCATTACTAGAGCCCAATACTAGAGTTCACTACTAGAGCCCACTACTAGAGTTCACTACTAGAGCCCACTACTAGAGCCCACTACTAGAGCCCACTACTAGAGTTCACTACTAGAGCCCACTACTAGAGTTCACTACTAGAGCCCATTTCTAGAGCCCAATACTAGAGCCCACTACTAGAGTTCACTACTAGAGCCCACTACTAGAGTTCACTACTAGAGTACTAGAGCCCACTACTAGAGTCCACTACTAGAGCCCACTACTAGAGCCCACTACTAGAGCCCATTACTAGAGTCCACTACTAGAGTTCACTACTAGAGCCCACTACTAGAGTTCACTACTAGAGCCCATTTCTAGAGCCCAATACTAGAGCCCACTACTAGAGTCCACTACTAGACTTTACTACTAGAGTGCACTACTAGAGTCCACTACTAGAGTTTACTACTAGAGCCCACTACTAGAGTTCACTACTAGAACCCACTATTAGAGTTAACTACTATAGCCCAATACTAGAGCCCACTACTAGAGCCCACTACTAGAGCCCACTACTAGAGCCCACTACTAGAGCCCATTACTAGAGCCCACTACTAGAGTTCACTACTAGAGCCCACTACTAGAGTTCACTACTAGAGCCCATTTCTAGAGCCCCCACTACTAGAGCCCATTACTAGAGTCCACTACTAGAGCCAAATACTAGAGCCCACTACTAGAGCCCATTACTAGAGTCCACTACTAGAGTCCACTACTAGAGCCCATTACTAGAGCCCACTACTAGAGCCCATTACTAGAGCCCACTACTAGAGCCCACTACTAGAGTTCACTACTAGAGCCCACTACTAGAGTTCACTACTAGAGTTCACTACTAGAGCCCAGTACTAGAGCCCATTACTAGAGTCCACTACTAGAGTTCACTACTAGAGCCCACTACTAGAGTTCACTACTAGAGCCCATTACTAGAGCCCACAACTAAAGTTCACTACTAGAGCCCACTACTAGAGCCCACTACTAGAGTTCACTAATAGAGCCCAATACTAGAGCCCACTACTAGAGTTCACTACTAGACCCCATTATTTGAGCCCATTACTACTAGAGTCCACTACTAGAGCTACAAATATTAGAGCCCACTACTAGAGTCCACTACTAGAGCCAAACTACTAGAGTCCACTACTAGAGGAGCTCTTGCACTACTAGAGTCCCCTACTAGAGCCCACTACTAGAGCCCATTACTAGAGTTCACTACTAGAGCCCATTACTAGAGTCCACTACTAGAGCCCACTACTAGAGCCCACTACTAGAGTCCACTACTAGAGCCCAATACTAGAGCCCACTACTAGAGCCCATTACTAGAGCCCACTACTAGAGTTCACTACTAGAGCCCACTACTAGAGTTCACTACTAGAGCCCATTACTAGAGCCCAATACTAGAGCCCATTACTAGAGTTCACTACTAGAGCCCACTACTAGAGTTCACTACTAGAGCCCATTTCTAGAGCCCAATACTAGAGCCCACTACTAGAGTTCACTACTAGAGCCCACTACTAGAGTCCACTACTAGAGTTCACTACTAGAGCCCACTACTAGAGCCCACTACTAGAGTTCACTACTAGAGTTCACTACTAGAGCCCACTACTAGAGTTCACTACTAGAGCCCATTACTAGAGCCCACAACTAAAGTTCACTACTAGAGCCCACTACTAGAGCCCACTACTAGAGTTCACTAATAGAGCCCATTACTAGAGCCCACTACTAGAGTTCACTACTAGACCCCATTATTTGAGCCCATTACTACTAGAGTCCACTACTAGACTTTACTACTAGAGTGCACTACTAGATTCCAATACTAGAGCCAACTGCTAGAGCCCATTACTAGAGTTCACTACTAGAGTCCCCTACTAGAGCCCACTACTAGAGCCCATTACTAGAGTTCACTACTAGAGCCCACTACTAGAGTCCACTACTAGAGCCCACTACTAGAGCCCATTACTAGAGTCCACTACTAGAGCCAAATACTAGAGCCCACTACTAGAGCCCATTACTAGAGCCCACTACTAGAGTTCACTACTAGAGCTCACTACTAGAGTTCACTACTAGAGCCCATTTCTAGAGCCCAATACTAGAGCCCACTACTAGAGTTCACTACTAGAGCCCACTACTAGAGTTCACTACTAGAGTTCACTACTAGAGCCCACTACTAGAGTCCACTACTAGAGCCCACTACTAGAGCCCACTACTAGAGCCCACTACTAGAGTCCACTACTAGAGTTCACTACTAGAGCCCACTACTAGAGTTCACTACTAGAGCCCATTTCTAGAGCCCAATACTAGAGCCCACTACTAGAGTTCACTACTAGAGCCCATTTCTAGAGCCCAATACTAGAGCCCACTACTAGAGTTCACTACTAGAGCCCACTACTAAAGCACACTACTAGAATTCACTAATAGAGCCCATTACTAGAGCCCACTACTAGAGTTCACTACTAGAACCCATTTTTTGAGCCCACTACTAGATTTTACTACTAGAGTCCACTACTAGATTCCAATACTAGAGCCCACTACTAGAGCCCATTACTAGAGTTCACTACTAGAGTCCCCTACTAGAGCCCACTACTAGAGCCCATTACTAGAGTTCACTACTAGAGCCCACTACTAGAGTCCACTAATAGAGCCCGTTACTAGAGCCCACTACTAGAGTACACTACTAGAGCCCATTACCAGAGTCCACTACTAGAGCCAAATACTAGAGCCCAATACTAGAGCCCATTACTAGAGCCCACTACTAGAGTTCACTACTAGAGTCCACTACTAGAGCCCAATACTAGAGCCCATTACTAGAGTCCACTACTAGAGCCAAATACTAGAGCCCACTACTAGAGCCCATTACTAGAGCCCACTACTAGAGTTCACTACTAGAGCCCACTACTAGAGTTCACTACTAGAGCCCATTTCTAGAGCCCAATACTAGAGCCCACTACTAGAGTTCACTACTAGAGCTTTTTACTAGAGTCCACTACTAGAGCCCACTACTAGAGCCCATTACTAGAGTTCACTACTAGAGTTCACTACTAGAGTCCACTACTAGAGCCCACTACTAGAGTTCACTACTAGAGCCCATCACTAGAGTTCACTACTAGAGCCCACTACTAGAGATACATTATTTGAGCCCATTACTACTAGAGCCCACTACTAGAGTTCACTACTAGAGTCCACTACTAGAGCCCACTACTAGAGTTCACTACTAGAGCCCACTACTAGAGTTCACTACTAGAGCCCATTTCTAGAGCCCAATACTAGAGCCCACTACTAGAGTTCACTACTAGAGCCCACTACTAGAGTTCACTACTAGAGCTCACTACTAGAGCCCACTACTAGAGTCCACTACTAGAGCCCACTACTAGAGCCCACTACTAGAGCCCACTACTAGAGTCCACTACTAGAGTTCACTACTAGAGCCCACTACTAGAGTTCACTACTAGAGTTCACTACTAGAGCCCATAACTAGAGCCCACTACTAGAGTTCACTACTAGACTTTACTACTAGAGTGCACTTCTAGATTCCAATACTAGAGCCAACTACTAGAGCCCATTACTAGAGTTCACTACTAGAGCCCCTACTAGAGCCAACTAGTAGAGCCCATTACTAGAGTTCACTACTAGAGCCCACTACTAGAGTTCACTACTAGAGCCCACTATTAGAGTTAACTACTAGAGCCAAATACTAGAGCCCAATACTAGAGCCCATTACTAGAGCCCACTACTAGAGTTTATTACTAGAGCCCACTACTAGAGTTCACTACTAGAGCCCATTTCTAGAGCCCAATACTAGAGCCCACTACTAGAGTTCACTACTAGAGCCCACTACTAGAGTTCACTACTAGAGCCCATTTCTAGAGCCCAATACTAGAGCCCACTACTAGAGTTCACTACTAGACTTTACTACTAGAGTGCACTACTAGATTCCAATACTAGAGCCAACTACTAGAGCCCATTACTAGAGTTCACTACTAGAGTTCACTACTAGAGTCCACTACTAGAGCCCACTACTAGAGTTCACTACTAGAGCCCACTACTAGAGTTCATTACTAGAGCCCACTACTAGAGTTCACTACTAGAGCCCATTTCTAGAGCCCAATACTAGAGCCCACTACTAGAGTTCACTACTAGAGCCCACTACTAGAGCCCATTACTAGAGTCCACTACTAGAGCCAAATACTAGAGCCCACTACTAGAGCCCATTACTAGAGCCCACTACTAGAGTTCACTACTAGAGCCCACTACTAGAGTTCACTACTAGAGCCCATTACTAGAGCCCAATACTAGAGCCCACTACTAGAGTTCACAACTAGAGCCCATTTCTAGAGCCCAAAACTAGAGCCCACTACTAGAGTTCACTACTAGAGCCCATCACTAGAGTCACTACTAGAGCCCACTACAAGATTTTACTACTAGAGTCCACAACTAGAGCTTACTACTAGAGCCCACTACTAGAGTTCACTAATAGAGCCCATTACTAGAGCCCACAACTAAAGTTCACTACTAGAGCCCACTACTAGAGCCCACTACTAGAGTTCACTACTAGACCCCATTATTTGAGCCCATTACTACTAGAGTCCACTACTAGACTTTACTACTAGAGTGCACTACTAGATTCCAATACTAGAGCCAACTACTAGAGCCCATTACTAGAGTTCACTACTAGAGCCCCTACTAGAGCCCACTACTAGAGCCCATTACTAGAGTTCACTACTATAGCCCACTACTAGAGTTCACTAATAGAGCCCATTACTAGAGTCCACTACTAGAGCCCAATACTAGAGCCCAATACTAGAGCCCATTACTAGAGCCCATTACTAGAGTTTATTACTAGAGCCCACTACTAGAGTTCACAACTAGAGCCCATTTCTAGAGCCCAAAACTAGAGCCCACTACTAGAGTTCACTACTAGAGCCCATTACTAGAGTCCACTACTAGAGCCCACTACTAGAGCCCATTACTAGAGTCCACTACTAGAGCCAAATACTAGAGCCCACTACTAGAGCCCATTACTAGAGCCCACTACTAGAGTTCACTACTAGAGCCCACTACTAGAGTTCACTACTAGAGCCCATTTCTAGAGCCCAATACTAGAGCCCACTACTAGAGTTCACTACTAGAGCCCACTAGTAGAGTTCACTACTAGAGCCCATTACTAGAGTTCACTACTAGAGCCCGTTTCTAGAGCCCAATACTAGAGTTCACTTCTAGAGCCCACTACTAGAGTTCACTACTAGAGCCCATTTCTAGAGCCCACTACTAGAGCCCACTACTAGAGTTCACTTTTAGAGCCCACTACTAGAGTTCACTACTAGAGTCTACTACTAGAGCCCACTACTAGAGTTAACTACTAGAGCCCATAACTATAGTCCACTACTAGAGCCCACTACTAGAGCCCACTACTAGAGTTTACTACTAGAGTTGACTACTAGAGTCCACTACGAGAGCCCACTACTAGAGTTCACTACTAGAGCCCACTACTAGAGTTCACTACTAGATCCCATTTCTAGAGCCCAATACTAGAGCCCACTACTAGAGTTCACTACTAGAGCTTTTTACTAGAGTCCACTACTAGAGCCCACTACTAGAGCCCATTACTAGAGTTCACTACTAGAGTTCACTACTATAGTCCACTACTAGAGCCCACTACTAGAGTTCACTACTAGAGCCCATCACTAGAGTTCACTACTAGAGCCCACTACTAGAGTTCACTACTAGAGCCCATTTCTTGAGCCCATTACTAGAGTTCACTAGTAGAGTTCACTACTATAGTCCACTACTAGAGCCCATCACTAGACTTCACTACTAGAGCCCACTACTAGAGATACATTTTTTGAGCCCATTACTACTAGAGTCCACTACTAGAGTTTATTACTAGAGTCCACTACTAGAGCCCACTACTAGAGTTCACTACTAGAGCCCATTTCTTGAGCCCAAAACTAGAGCCCACTACTAGAGTTCACTACTAGATCCCACTACTAGAGTTCCCTTCTAGAGTCCACTAATAGAGCCCAGTACTAGAGTTCACTAATAGAGCCCATTACTAGAGCCCAAAACTAAAGTTCACTACTAGAGCCCACTACTAGAGCCCACTACTAGAGTTCACTAATAGAGCCCATTACTAGAGCCCACTACTAGAGTTCACTACTAGAACCCATTTTTTGAGCCCACTACTAGACATTACTACTAGATTCCAATACTAGAGCCCACTACTAGAGCCCATTACTAGAGTTCACTACTAGAGTCCCCTACTAGAGCCCACTACTAGAGCCCATTACTAGAGTTCACTACTAGAGCCCACTACTAGAGTCCACTAATAGAGCCCGTTACTAGAGCCCACTACTAGAGCCCACTACTAGAGCCCATTACTAGAGTCCACTACTAGAGCCAAATACTAGAGCCCAATACTAGAGCCCATTACTAGAGCCCACTACTAGAGTTCACTACTAGAGTCCACTACTAGAGCCCAATACTAGAGCCCATTACTAGAGTCCACTACTAGAGCCAAATACTACAGCCCACTTCTAGAGCCCATTACTAGAGCCCACTACTAGTTTTCACTACTAGAGCCCACTACTAGAGTTCACTACTAGAGCCCATTTCTAGAGCCCAATACTAGAGCCCACTACTAGAGTTCACTACTAGAGCCCATTACTAGAGTCCACTACTAGAGCCCACTACTAGAGCCCATTACTAGAGTTCACTAGTAGAGTTCACTACTATAGTCCACTACTAGAGCCCATCACTAGAGTTCACTACTAGAGCCCACTACTAGAGATACATTATTTGAGCCCATTACTACTAGAGTCCACTACTAGAGTTTATTACTAGAGTCCACTACTAGAGCCCACAACTAGAGTTCACTAATAGAGCCCACTACTAGAGTTCACTACTAGAGCCCACTACTAGAGTTCCCTTCTAGAGTCCACTAATAGAGCCCAGTACTAGAGTCCACTACTAGAGCCCACTACTAGAGCCCATTACTAGAGCCCACTACTAGAGTTCACAACTAGAGCCCACTACTAGAGCCCATTACTAGAGCCCATTTCTATAGCCCAATACTAGAACCCACTACTAGAGTTCACTACTAGAGCCCATTACAAGAGTTCACTACTAGAGTTCACTACTAGAGTCCACTACTAGAGCCCACTACTAGAGCCCACTACTAGAGCCCACTACTAGTGTTCACTACTAGAACCCATTACTAGAGCCCACTTCTAGAGTTCACTACCAGAGCCCACTACTAGAATTCACTACTAGAGCCCATTTCTAGAGCCCAATACTAGAGCCCACTACTAGAGTTCACTACTAGAGCCCACTACTAGAGTTCACTACTAGAGCTCATTTCTAGAGCCCAACACTAGAGCCCATTACTAGAGTCCACTACTAGAGCCCACTACTAGAGCCCATTACTAGCGTTCACTACTAGAGTCCACTACTAGAGTTCACTTCTAGAGCCCACTACTAGAGTTCACTACTAGAGACCATTACTAGAGCCCACTACTAGAGTTCACTAATAAAGCCCACTACTAGAGCCCATTACTAGAGTTCACTACTAGAGTCCACTACTAGAGCCCACTACAAGATTTCACTACTAGAGTCCACTACTAGAGCTTACTACTAGAGCCCACTACTAGAGTTCACTAATAGAGCCCATTACTAGAGCCCACAACTAAAGTTCACTACTAGAGCCCACTACTAGAGCCCACTACTAGAGTTCACTAATAGAGCCCATTACTAGAGCCCACTACTAGAGTTCACTACTAGACCCCATTATTTGAGCCCATTACTACTAGAGTCCACTACTAGACTTTACTACTAGAGTGCACTACTAGATTCCAATACTAGAGCCAACTACTAGAGCCCATTACTAGAGTCCCCTACTAGAGCCCACTACTAGAGCCCATTACTAGAGTTCACTACTAGAGCCCACTACTAGAGTTCACTAATAGAGCCCATTACTAGAGCCCACTACTAGAGCCCATTACTAGAGTCCACTACTAGAGCCCAATACTAGAGCCCAATACTAGAGCCCATTACTAGAGCCCACTACTAGAGTTTATTACTAGAGCCCATTACTAGAGTCCACTACTAGAGCCCACTACTAGAGCCCATTACTAGAGCCCACTACTAGAGTTCACTACTAGAGCCCACTACTAGAGTTCACTACTAGAGCCCATTTCTAGAGCCCAATACTAGAGCCCACTACTAGAGTTCACTACTAGAGCCCACTACTAGAGCCCACTACTAGAGCCCACTACTAGAGCCCACTACTAGAGCCCACTACTAGAGTCCACTACTAGAGTTCACTACTAGAGCCCACTACTAGAAATCACTACTAGAGCCCATTTCTAGAGCCCAATACTAGAGCCCACTACTAGAGTTCACTACTAGAGCTCATTTCTAGAGCCCAATACTAGAGCCCACTACTAGAGTCCACTACTAGAGCCCACTACTAGAGTCCACTACTAGAGCCCATTACTAGAGGGCACTACTAGAATTCACTAATAGAGCCCATTACTAGAGTTCACTACTAGAGCCCATTACTAGAGCCCACTACTAGAGTTCACTACTAGAACCCATTTTTTGAGCCCACTACTAGATTTTACTACTAGAGTCCACTACAAGATTCCAATACTAGAGCCCACTACTAGAGCCCATTACTAGAGTTCACTACTAGAGCCCACTACTAGAGTCCACTACTAGAGCCCATTACTAGAGCCCACTACTAGAGCCCACTACTAGAGCCCATTACTAGAGTCCACTACTAGAGCCAAATACTAGAGCCCAATACTAGAGCCCATTACTAGAGCCCACTACTAGAGTTCCATTACTAGAGTCCACTACTAGAGCCCAATACTAGAGCCCATTACTAGAGTCCACTACTAGAGCCAAATACTAGAGCCCACTACTAGAGCCCATTACTAGAGCCCACTACTAGTTTTCACTACTAGAGCCCACTACTAGAGTTCACTACTAGAGCCCATTTCTAGAGCCCAATACTAGAGCCCACTACTAGAGTTCACTACTAGAGCCCATTACTAGAGTCCACTACTAGAGCCCACTACTAGAGCCCATTACTAGAGTTCACTACTAGAGTTCACTACTAGAGTCCACTACTAGAGCCCACTACTAGAGTTCACTACTAGAGCCCAGTACTAGAGTTCACTACTAGAGCCCACTACTAGAGATACATTTTTTAAGCCCATTACTACTAGAGTCCACTACTAGAGCCCACTACTAGAGTCCACTACTAGAGCCCACTACTAGAGTTCACTACTAGAGCCCATTTCTAGAGCCCAATACTAGAGCCCACTACTAGAGTTCACTACTAGAGCCCATTACTAGAGTCCACTACTAGAGCCCACTACTAGAGCCCATTACTAGAGTTCACTACTAGACACTACTAACCACTACTAGAGCCCACTACTAGAGTTCACTACTAGAGCCCATTACTAGAGTTCACTACTAGAGCCTACTACTAGAGTCAACTACTAGAGCCCATTACTACTAGAGCCCACTACTAGAGTTCACTACTAGAGTCCACTACTAGAGCCCACTACTAGAGTTCACTACTAGAGCCCACTACTAGAGTTCACTACTAGAGCCCATTTCTAGAGCCCACTACTAGAGCCCACTACTAGAGTTCACTACTAGAGCCCACTACTAGAGTTCACTACTAGAGCCCATTACTAGAGCCCACTACTAGAGCCCACTACTAGAGTCCACTACTAGAGCCAACTACTAGAGTCCACTACTAGAGCCCACTACTAGAGTTCACTACTAGAGCCCACTACTAGAGTTCACTACTAGAGCCCCTTAGAGCCCATATAGAGCCCATTACTACACTACTAGAGCCACTACTAGAGTTCACTACTAGAGCCCATTACTAGAGCCCATTACTGAGCCACTACTAGAGCCAAATACTAGAGCCCATACTAGAGCCCATACTAGAGCCCACTACTAGAGTTCACTACTAGAGCCCACTACTAGAGTTCACTACTAGAGCCCATTTCTAGAGCCCAATACTAGAGCCCACTACTAGAGTTCACTACTAGAGCCCACTACTAGAGTTCACTACTAGAGTCCACTACTAGAGCCCACTACTAGAGCCCACTACTA
The DNA here is from genome assembly GCA_021962125.1 of Bulinus truncatus. Taxonomy (NCBI): domain Eukaryota; kingdom Metazoa; phylum Mollusca; class Gastropoda; family Planorbidae; genus Bulinus; species Bulinus truncatus. The sequence goes on along the minus strand of JAGDYQ010000134.1, from coordinate 2,783,869 downwards.
GAGCCCACTACTAGAGTTCACTACTAGAGTCCACTACTAGAGTCCACTACTAGAGCCCACTACTAGAGCCCACTACTAGAGTTCACTACTAGAGTCCACTACTAGAGTCCACTACTAGAGCCCACTACTAGAGCCCACTACTAGAGCCCACTACTAGAGTTCACTACTACTAGAGCCCATTACTAGAGTCCACTACTAGAGCCCACTACTAGAGCCCACTACTAGAGCCCACTACTAGTGTTCACTACTAGAGCCCACTACTAGAGCCCACTACTAGAGTTCACTACTAGAGTTCACACTACTAGAGTTCACTACTAGAGCCCACTACTAGAGCCCACTACTAGAGTTCACTACTAGAGCCCACTACTAGAGTTCACTACTAGAGCCCACTACTAGAGCCCATTACTAGAGTTCACTACTAGAGTTCACTACTAGAGTCCACTACTAGAGCCCACTACTAGAGTTCACTACTAGAGCCCACTACTAGAGCCCACTACTAGAGTTCACTACTAGAGCCCATTACTAGAGCCCACTACTAGAGTTCACTACTAGAGCCCACTACTAGAGTTCACTACTAGAGCCCACTACTAGAGCCCACTACTAGAGCCCATTACTAGAGCCCACTACTAGAGTCCACTACTAGAGCCCACTACTAGAGCCCATTACTAGAGTTCACTACTAGAGCCCACTACTAGAGTCCACTACTAGAGCCCATTACTAGAGCCCACTACTAGAGCCCATTACTAGAGTCCACTACTAGAGCCAAATACTAGAGCCCAATACTAGAGCCCATTACTAGAGCCCACTACTAGAGTTCACTACTAGAGCCCACTACTAGAGTTCACTACTAGAGCCCATTTCTAGAGCCCAATACTAGAGCCCACTACTAGGGTTCACTACTAGAGCCCACTACTAGAGTCCACTACTAGAGCCCACTACTAGAGCCCATTACTAGAGTCCACTACTAGAGCCAAATACTAGAGCCCACTACTAGAGCCCATTACTAGAGCCCACTACTAGAGTTCACTACTAGAGCCCACTACTAGAGTTCACTACTAGAGCCCACTTCTAGAGCCCAATACTAGAGCCCACTACTAGAGTTCACTACTAGAGCCCACTACTAGAGTTCACTAATAGAGCCCATTACTAGAGCCCACTACTAGAGTTCACTACTAGAGCCCACTACTAGAGTCCACTACTAGAGCCCACTACTAGAGCCCATTACTAGAGTTCACTACTAGAGTCCACTACTAGAGCCCACTACTAGAGCCCACTACTAGAGTTCACTACTAGAGCCCACTACTAGAGCCCACTACTAGAGTTCACTACTAGAGCCCATTACTAGAGCCCACTACTAGAGCCCACTACTAGAGTCCACTACTAGAGCCCACTACTAGAGCCCACTACTAGAGTTCACTACTAGAGCCCACTACTAGAGTTCACTACTAGAGCCCATTACTAGAGTTCACTACTAGAGTCCACTACTAGAGCCCATTTCTAGAGCCCACTACTAGAGTTCACTACTAGAGTCCACTACTAGAGTCCACTACTAGAGCCCATTACTAGAGCCCACTACTAGAGTTCACTACTAGAGCCCATTACTAGAGCCCATTTTTAGAGCCCACTACTAGAGTTCACTACTAGAGCCCATTACTAGAGTCCACTACTAGAGCCCACTACTAGAGTCCACTAGTAGACTTTACTACTAGAGTGCACTACTAGAGTCCACTACTAGAGTTCACTACTAGAGCCCACTACTAGAGTTCACTACTAGAGCCCATTACTAGAGCCCAATACTAGAGCCCACTACTAGAGTTCACTACTAGAGCCCATTACTAGAGTTCACTTTTAGAGCCCACTACTAGAGTTCACTACTAGAGTCTACTACTAGAGCCCACTATTAGAGTTCACTACTAGAGCCCATTACTAGAGCCCACTACTAGAGTTCACTACTAGAGCCCACTACTAGAGTTCACTACTAGAGCCCATTTCTAGAGCCCAATACTAGAGCCCACTACTAGAGTTCACTTTTAGAGCCCACTACTAGAGTTCACTACTAGAGTCTACTACTAGAGCCCACTATTAGAGTTAACTACTAGAGCCAATTACTAGAGTCCACTACTAGAGCCCACTACTAGAGCCCATTACTAGAGTTCACTACTAGAGTTCACTACTAGAGTCCACTACAAGAGCCCACTACTAGAGTTCACTACTAGAGCCCATTACTAGAGTTCACTACTAGAGCCCACTACTAGAGTTCACTACTAGAGTCCACTACTAGAGCCCACTAGTAGAGCCCACTACTAGAGTTCACTACTAGAGCCCACTACTAGAGTTCACTACTAGAGTCCACTACTAGAGCCCACTACTAGAGCCCATTACTAGAGTTCACTACTAGAGCCCACTACTAGAGCCCACTACTAGAGTTTACTAATAGAGCCCATTACTAGAGCCCACTACTAGAGCCCACTACTAGAGTTCACTACTAGAGCCCAATACTAGAGCCCACTACTAGAGTTCACTACTAGAGCCCACTACTAGAGTTCACTACTAGAGCCCACTACTAGATTCCAATACTAGAGCCCACTACTAGAGCCCACTACTAGAGTTCACTACTAGAGTCCACTACTAGATCTTATTACTAGAGCCCACTACTAGAGCCCACTACTAGAGTTCACTACTAGAGTTCACTACTAGAGTCCACTACTAGAGCCCACTACTAGAGTTCACTACTAGAGCCCACTACTAGAGTTCACTACTAGAGCCCACTACTAGAGTTCACTACTAGAGCCCATTACTAGAGCCCACTACTAGAGTTCACTACTAGAGCCCATTACTAGAGTTCACTACTAGAGCCCACTACTAGAGTTCACTACTAGAGCCCATTACTAGAGCCCACTACTAGAGTTCACTACTAGAGCCCACTACTAGAGCCCATTACTAGAGTTCACTACTAGAGCCCACTACTAGAGTTCACTAATAGAGCCCATTACTAGAGCCCACTACTACAGCCCATTACTAGAGTCCACTACTAGAGCCAAATACAAGAGCCCAATACTAGAGCCCATTACTAGAGCCCACTACTAGAGTTTACTACTAGAGCCCACTACTAGAGTTCACTACTAGAGCCCATTTCTAGAGCCCAATACTAGAGCCCACTACTAGGGTTCACTACTAGAGCCCATTACTAGAGTCCACTACTAGAGCCCACTACTAGAGCCCATTACTAGAGTCCACTACTAGAGCCAAATACTAGAGCCCACTACTAGAGCCCATTACTAGAGCCCACTACTAGAGTTCACTACTAGAGCTCACTACTAGAGTTCACTACTAGAGCCCATTTCTAGAGCCCAATACTAGAGCCCACTACTAGAGTTCACTACTAGAGCCCACTACTAGAGTTCACTACTAGAGTTCACTACTAGACCCCATTATTTGAGCCCATTACTACTAGTGTCCACTAGTAGACTTTACTACTAGAGTGCACTACTAGAGTCCACTACTAGAGTTCACTACTAGAGCCCACTACTAGAGTTCACTACTAGAGCCCATTTCTAGAGCCCAATACTAGAGCCCACTACTAGAGTTCACTACTAGAGCCCATTACTAGAGTCCACTTTTAGAGCCCACTACTAGAGTTCACTACTAGAGTCTACTACTAGAGCCCACTACTAGAGCCCACTACTAGAGCCCATTACTAGAGCCAACTACTAGAGCCCATTACTAGAGCTTCACTACTAGAGTCCACTACTAGAGTCCACTACTAGAGTTCACTACTAGAGCCCACTACTAGAGTTCACTACTAGAGCCCATTTCTAGAGCCCAATACTAGAGCCCACTACTAGAGTTCACTACTAGAGCCCATTACTAGAGCCCACTACTAGAGCCCATTACTAGAGCCCACTACTAGAGTTCACTACTAGAGCCCACTACTAGAGTTCACTACTAGAGCCCACTACTAGAGCCCACTACTAGAGCCCACTACTAGAGCCCACTACTAGAGTTCACTTCTAGAGCCCACTACTAGAGTTCACTACTAGAGTCTACTACTAGAGCCCACTACTAGAGTTCACTACTAGAGTTCACTACTAGAGTCCACTACTAGAGCCCACTACTAGAGCCCATTACTAGAGTTTACTACTAGAGTTCACTACTAGAGTCCACTACTAGAGCCCACTACTAGAGTTCACTACTAGAGCCCATTACTAGAGTTCACTACTAGAGCCCACTACTAGAGTTCACTACTAGAGCCCATTACTAGAGCCCACTAGTAGAGTTCACTACTAGAGCCCACTACTAGAGCCCATTATTAGAGTTCACTACTAGAGTTCACTACTAGAGTCCACTACTAGAGCCCATTTTTAGAGCCCACTACTAGAGTTCACTACTAGAGCCCATTACTAGAGCCCATTTTTAGAGCCCACTACTAGAGTTCACTACTAGAGCCCATTAGTAGAGTCCACTACTAGAGCCCATTACTAGAGTGCACTACTAGAATTCACTACTAGAGCCCACTATTAGAGACCATTACTAGAGTTCACTACTAGAGCCCACTACTACAGTTCACTACTAGAGTCCACTACTAGAGCCACTACTAGAGCCCACTACTAGAGTTCACTACTAGAGCCCACTACTAGAGCCCACTACTAGAGTTCACTACTAGAGCCCATTACTAGAGCCCACTACTAGAGCCCACTACTAGAGTTCACTACTAGAGCCCATTACTAGAGCCCACTACTAGAGTTCACTACTAGAGCCCACTACTAGAGTTCACTACTAGAGCCCACTACTAGAGTTCACTACTAGAGTCCACTACTAGAGCCCACTACTAGATTCCACTACTAGAGCCCACTACTAGAGCCCACTACTAGAGTTCACTACTAGAGTCCACTACTAGAGCCCACTACTAGAGCCCATTACTAGAGTTCACTACTAGAGCCCACTACTAGAGCCCACTACTAGAGTTCACTACTAGAGCCCATTACTAGAGCCCACTACTAGAGCCCACTACTAGAGTTCACTACTAGAGCCCATTACTAGAGCCCACTACTAGAGTTCACTACTAGAGCCCACTACTAGAGTTCACTACTAGAGCCCACTACTAGAGTTCACTACTATAGTCCACTACTAGAGCCCATTACTAGAGCCCATTACTAGAGTTCACTACTAGAGTTGACTACTAGAGTCCACTACTAGAGCCCATTTTTAGAGCCCACTACTAGAGTTCACTACTAGAGCCCATTACTAGAGCCCAATTTTAGAGCCCACTACTAGAGTTCACTACTAGAGCCCATTACTAGAGTCCACTACTAGAGCCCACTACTAGAGCCCACTACTAGACTCCACTACTAGAGTGCACTACTAGAGTCCACTACTAGAGTTCACTACTAGAGCCCACTACTAGAGTTCACTACTAGAGCCCATTTCTAGAGCCCAATACTAGAGCCCACTACTAGAGTTCACTACTAGAGCCCATTACTAGAGTCCACTTTTAGAGCCCACTACTAGAGTTCACTACTAGAGTCTACTACTAGAGCCCACTATTAGAGTTAACTACTAGAGCCCATTACTAGAGCCCACTACTAGAGTTCACTACTAGAGCCCACTACTAGAGTTCACTACTAGAGCCCATTTCTAGAGCCCAATACTAGAGCCCACTACTAGAGTTCACTTTTAGAGCCCACTACTAGAGTTCACTACTAGAGTCCACTACTAGAGCCCACTATTAGAGTTAACTACTAGAGCCCATTACTATAGTCCACTATTAGAGCCCACTACTAGAGCCCATTACTAGAGTTTACTACTAGAGTTCACTACTAGAGTCCACTACAGAGCCCACTACTAGAGTTCACTACTAGAGCCCATACTAGAGTCCACTACTAGAGCCCATTACTAGAGTCACTACTAGAGCCCTATAGAGACCATTACTAGAGTCACTACTAGAGCTACTTACTACTAGAGTGCACTACTAGAGCCCACTACTAGAGTTCACTACTAGAGTCCACTACTAGAGCCCACTACTAGAGCCCATTACTAGAGTTCACTACTAGAGCCCACTACTAGAGTTCACTACTAGAGCCCACTACTAGATTCCAATACTAGAGCCCACTACTAGAGCCCACTACTAGAGTTCACTACTAGAGTCCACTATTAGATCTTATTACTAGAGCCCACTACTAGAGCCCATTACTAGAGTTTACTACTAGAGTTCACTACTAGAGTCCACTACAAGAGCCCACTACTAGAGTTCACTACTAGAGCCCATTACTAGAGTTCACTACTAGAGCCCACTACTAGAGTTCACTACTAGAGCCCATTACTAGAGCCCACTACTAGAGTTCACTACTAGAGTCCACTACTAGAGCCCACTACTAGAGCCCACTACTAGAGTTCACTACTAGAGCCCATTACTAGAGCCCACTAGTAGAGTTCACTACTAGAGCCCACTACTAGAGCCCATTATTAGAGTTCACTACTAGAGTTCACTACTAGAGTCCACTACTAGAGCCCATTTTTACTAGAGCCCACTACTACAGCCCATTACTAGAGTCCACTAATAGAGCCAAATACAAGAGCCCAATACTAGAGCCCATTACTAGAGCCCACTACTAGAGTTTACTACTAGAGCCCACTACTAGAGTTCACTACTAGAGCCCATTTCTAGAGCCCAATACTAGAGCCCACTACTAGGGTTCACTACTAGAGCCCATTACTAGAGTCCACTACTAGAGCCCACTACTAGAGCCCATTACTAGAGTCCACTACTAGAGCCAAATACTAGAGCCCACTACTAGAGCCCATTACTAGAGCCCACTACTAGAGTTCACTACTAGAGCTCACTACTAGAGTTCACTACTAGAGCCCATTTCTAGAGCCCAATACTAGAGCCCACTACTAGAGTTCACTACTAGAGCCCACTACTAGAGTTCACTACTAGAGTTCACTACTAGACCCCATTATTTGAGCCCATTACTACTAGTGTCCACTAGTAGACTTTACTACTAGAGTGCACTACTAGAGTCCACTACTAGAGTTCACTACTAGAGCCCACTACTAGAGTTCACTACTAGAGCCCATTTCTAGAGCCCAATACTAGAGCCCACTACTAGAGTTCACTACTAGAGCCCATTACTAGAGTCCACTTTTAGAGCCCACTACTAGAGCCCACTACTAGAGTCCACTACTAGAGCCCACTACTAGAGTTCACTACTAGAGCCCATTACTAGAGCCCATTACTACTAGAGTCCACTAGTAGACTTTACTACTAGAGTGCACTACTAGAGTCCACTACTAGAGTTCACTACTAGAGCCCACTACTAGAGTTCACTACTAGAGCCCATTTCTAGAGCCCAATACTAGAGCCCACTACTAGAGTTCACTACTAGAGCCCATTACTAGAGCCCACTACTAGAGCCCATTACTAGAGCCCACTACTAGAGTTCACTTCTAGAGCCCACTACTAGAGTTCACTACTAGAGCCCATTTCTAGAGCCCAATACTAGAGCCCACTACTAGAGTTCACTTTTAGAGCCCACTACTAGAGTTCACTACTAGAGTCTACTACTAGAGCCCATTACTAGAGTTCACTACTAGAGTTCACTACTAGAGTCCCCTACTAGAGCCCACTACTAGAGCCCATTACTAGAGTTTACTACTAGAGTTCACTACTAGAGTCCACTACAAGAGCCCACTACTAGAGTTCACTACTAGAGCCCATTACTAGAGTTCACTACTAGAGCCCACTACTAGAGTTCACTACTAGAGCCCATTACTAGAGCCCACTAGTAGAGTTCACTACTAGAGCCCACTACTAGAGCCCATTATTAGAGTTCACTACTAGAGTTCACTACTAGAGTCCACTACTAGAGCCCATTTTTAGAGCCCACTACTAGAGTTCACTACTAGAGCCCATTACTAGAGCCCATTTTTAGAGCCCACTACTAGAGTTCATCACTAGAGCCCATTAGTAGAGTCCACTACTAGAGCCCATTACTAGAGTGCACTACTAGAATTCACTACTAGAGCCCACTATTAGAGACCATTACTAGAGTTCACTACTAGAGCCCACTACTACAGTTCACTACTAGAGTCCACTACTAGAGCCCACTACTAGAGCCCATTACTAGAGTTCACTACTAGAGCCCACTACTAGAGCCCACTACTAGAGTTCACTACTAGAGCCCACTACTAGAGCCCACTACTAGAGCCCACTACTAGAGTTCACTACTAGAGCCCATTACTAGAGCCCACTACTAGAGTTCACTACTAGAGCCCACTACTAGAGTTCACTACTAGAGCCCACTACTAGAGTTTATTACTTAGTCCACTACTAGAGTCCACTACTAGATTCCAATACTAGAGCCCACTACTAGAGCCCACTACTAGAGTTCACTACTAGAGTCCACTACTAGATCTTATTACTAGAGCCCACTACTAGAGTTCACTACTAGAGCCCACTACTAGAGCCCACTACTAGAGTTCACTAATAGAGCCCACTTTTAGAGCCCAATTCAAGAGTTCACTACTAGAGCCCACTACTAGAGTTAACTGATAGAGCCCATTACTAGAGCCCACTACTAGAGTTCACTACTAGAGCCCACTACTAGATTCCACTACTAGAGCCCACTACTAGAGCCCATTACTAGAGTTCACTACTAGAGCCCACTACTAGAGCCCACTACTAGAGTTCACTACTAGAGCCCATTACTAGAGCCCACTACTAGAGCCCACTACTAGAGTTCACTACTAGAGCCCATTACTAGAGCCCACTACTAGAGTTCACTACTAGAGCCCACTACTAGAGTTCACTACTAGAACCCATTTCTAGAGTTCACTACTATAGTCCACTACTAGAGCCCATTTTTAGAGCCCATTATTAGAGTTCACTACTAGAGTTTACTACTAGATTCCACTGCTAGAGCCCATTTTTAGAGTCCACTACTAGAGTTCACCACTAGAGCCCATTACTAAAGCACATTTTTAGAGCCCACTACTAGAGTTCACTACTAGAGCCCATTACTAGAGTCCACTACTAGAGCCCATTACTAGAGTCCACTAGTAGACTTTACTACTAGAGTGCACTACTAGAGTCCACTACTAGAGTTCACTACTAGAGCCCACTACTAGAGTTCACTACTAGAGCCCATTTCTAGAGCCCACTACTAGAGCCCACTACTAGAGTTCACTACTAGAGCCCATTACTAGAGTCCACTTTTAGAGCCCACTACTAGAGTTCACTACTAGAGTCTACTACTAGAGCCCACTATTAGAGTTAACTACTAGAGCCAATTACTAGAGCCCACTACTAGAGCCCATTACTAGAGCCCACTACTAGAGTTCACTACTAGAGCCCACTACTAGAGCCCAATACTAGAGCCCACTACTAGAGTTCACTTTTAGAGCCCACTACTAGAGTTCACTACTAGAGTCTACTACTAGAGCCCACTATTAGAGTTAACTACTAGAGCCCATTACTATAGTCCACTATTAGAGCCCACTACTAGAGCCCATTACTAGAGTTTACTACTAGAGTTCACTACTAGAGTCCACTACAAGAGCCCACTACTAGAGTTCACTACTAGAGCCCATTACTAGAGTTCACTACTAGAGCCCACTACTAGAGTTCACTACTAGAGCCCATTACTAGAGCCCACTAGTAGAGTTCACTACTAGAGCCCATTACTAGAGTTCACTACTAGAGCCCACTACTAGAGTTCACTACTAGAGCCCATTACTAGAGCCCACTAGTACAGTTCACTACTAGAGCCCACTACTAGAGCCCATTATTAGAGTTCACTACTAGAGTTCACTACTAGAGTCCACTACTAGAGCCCATTTTTACTAGAGCCCACTACTACAGCCCATTACTAGAGTCCACTACTAGAGCCAAATACTAGAGCCCACTACTAGAGCCCATTACTAGAGCCCACTACTAGAGTTCACTACTAGAGCTCACTACTAGAGTTCACTACTAGAGCCCATTTCTAGAGCCCAATACTAGAGCCCACTACTAGAGTTCACTACTAGAGCCCACTACTAGAGTTCACTACTAGAGTTCACTACTAGACACCATTATTTGAGCCCATTACTACTATTGTCCACTAGTAGACTTTACTACTAGAGTGCACTACTAGAGTCCACTACTAGAGTTCACTACTAGAGCCCACTACTAGAGTTCACTACTAGAGCCCATTTCTAGAGCCCAATACTAGAGCCCACTACTAGAGTTCACTACTAGAGCCCATTTCTAGAGTCCACTTTTAGAGCCCACTACTAGAGCCCACTACTAGAGTTCACTTCTAGAGCCCACTACTAGAGTTCACTACTAGACCCCATTATTTGAGCCCATTACTACTAGTGTCCACTAGTAGACTTTACTACTAGAGTGCACTACTAGAGTCCACTACTAGAGTTCACTACTAGAGCCCACTACTAGAGTTCACTACTAGAGCCCATTTCTAGAGCCCAATACTAGAGCCCACTACTAGAGTTCACTACTAGAGCCCACTACTAGTGCCCACTACTAGAGCCCATTACTAGAGCCCACTACTAGAGTTCACTTCTAGAGCCCACTACTAGAGTTCACTACTAGAGCCCATTTCTAGAGCCCAATACTAGAGCCCACTACTAGAGTTCACTTTTAGAGCCCACTACTAGAGTTCACTACTAGAGTCTACTACTAGAGCCCATTACTAGCGTTCACTACTAGAGTTCACTACTAGAGTCCCCTACTAGAGCCCACTACTAGAGCCCATTACTAGAGTTTACTACTAGAGTTCACTACTAGAGTCCACTACAAGAGCCCACTACTAGAGTTCACTACTAGAGCCCATTACTAGAGTTCACTACTAGAGCCCACTACTAGAGTTCACTACTAGAGCCCATTACTAGAGCCCACTAGTAGAGTTCACTACTAGAGCCCACTACTAGAGCCCATTATTAGAGTTCACTACTAGAGTTCACTACTAGAGTCCACTACTAGAGCCCATTTTTAGAGCCCACTACTAGAGTTCACTACTAGAGCCCATTACTAGAGCCCATTTTTAGAGCCCACTACTAGAGTTCATCACTAGAGCCCATTAGTAGAGTCCACTACTAGAGCCCATTACTAGAGTGCACTACTAGAATTCACTACTAGAGCCAACTATTAGAGACCATTACTAGAGTTCACTACTAGAGCCCACTACTACAGTTCACTACTAGAGTCCACTACTAGAGCCCACTACTAGAGCCCATTACTAGAGTTCACTACTAGAGCCCACTACTAGAGCCCACTACTAGAGTTCACTAATAGAGCCCATTACTAGAGCCCACTACTAGAGCCCACTACTAGAGTTCACTACTAGAGCCCATTACTAGAGCCCACTACTAGAGTTCACTACTAGAGCCCACTACTAGAGTTCACTACTAGAGCCCACTACTAGAGTTTATTACTTAGTCCACTACTAGAGTTTACTACTAGATTCCAATACTAGAGCCCACTACTAGAGCCCACTACTAGAGTTCACTACTAGAGTCCACTACTAGATCTTATTACTAGAGCCCACTACTAGAGTTCACTACTAGAGCCCATTACTAGAGCCCACTACTAGAGTTCACTAATAGAGCCCACTTTTAGAGCCCAATTCAAGAGTTCACTACTAGAGCCCACTACTAGAGTTAACTGATAGAGCCCATTACTAGAGCCCACTACTAGAGTTCACTACTAGAGCCCACTACTAGATTCCACTACTAGAGCCCACTACTAGAGCCCATTACTAGAGTTTACTACAAGAGCCCACTACTAAAGCCCACTACTAGAGTTCACTAATAGAGCCCATTACTAGAGCCCACTACTAGAGCCCTCTACTAGAGTTCACTACTAGAGCCCATTACTAGAGCCCACTACTAGAGTTCACTACTAGAGCCCACTACTAGAGTTCACTACTAGAACCCATTTCTAGAGTTCACTACTATAGTCCACTACTAGAGCCCATTTTTAGAGCCCATTATTAGAGTTCACTACTAGAGTTTACTACTAGATTCCACTGCTAGAGCCCATTTTTAGAGTCCACTACTAGAGTTCACCACTAGAGCCCATTACTAAAGCACATTTTTAGAGCCCACTACTAGAGTTCACTACTAGAGCCCACTACTAGAGTTCACAACTAGAGCCCATTTCTAGAGCCCAATACTAGAGCCCACTACTAGAGTTTACTACTAGAGCCCATTACTAGAGTCCACTTTTAGAGCCCACTACTAGAGTTCACTACTAGAGTCTACTACTAGAGCCCACTATTAGAGTTAACTACTAGAGCCCATTACTAGAGCCCACTACTAGAGTTCACTTCTAGAGCCCACTACTAGAGTTCACTACTAGAGCCCATTTCTAGAGCCCAATACTAGAGCCCACTACTAGAGTTCACTTTTAGAGCCCACTACTAGAGTTCACTACTAGAGTCTACTACTAGAGCCCACTATTAGAGTTAACTACTAGAGCCCATTACTATAGTCCACTATTAGAGCCCACTACTAGAGCCCATTACTAGAGTTTACTACTAGAGTTCACTACTAGAGTCCACTACAAGAGCCCACTACTAGAGTTCACTACTAGAGCCCATTACTAGAGTTCACTACTAGAGCCCATTACTAGAGTGCACTACTAGAATTCACTACTAAAGCCCACTATTAGAGACCATTACTAGAGTTCACTACTAGAGCCCACTATTACAGTTCACTACTAGAGTCCACTACTAGAGCCCACTACTAGAGCCCATTACTAGAGTTCACTACTAGAGCCCACTACTAGAGCCCACTACTAGAGTTCACTAATAGAGCCCATTACTAGAGCCCACTACTAGAGCCCACTACTAGAGTTCACTACTAGAGCCCAATACTAGAGCCCACTACTAGAGTTCACTACTAGAGCCCACTACTAGAGTTCACTACTAGAGCCCACTACTAGATTCCAATACTAGAGCCCACTACTAGAGCCCACTACTAGAGTTCACTACTAGAGTCCACTATAAGATCTTATTACTAGAGCCCACTACTAGAGCCCATTACTAGAGTTTACTACTAGAGTTCACTACTAGAGTCCACTACAAGAGCCCACTACTAGAGTTCACTACTAGAGCCCATTACTAGAGTTCACTACTAGAGCCCACTACTAGAGTTCACTACTAGAGCCCATTACTAGAGCCCACTACTAGAGTTCACTACTAGAGCCCACTACTAGAGTTCACTAATAGAGCCCATTACTAGAGCCCACTACTAGAGTTCACTACTAGAGCCCACTACTAGATTCCACTACTAGAGCCCACTACTAGAGCCCATTACTAGAGTTCACTACTAGAGTCCACTACTAGAGCCCACTACTAGAGCCCATTACTAGAGTTCACTACTAGAGCCCACTACTAGAGCCCACTACTAGAGTTCACTACTAGAGCCCATTACTAGAGCCCACTACTAGAGCCCACTACTAGAGTTCACTACTAGAGCCCATTACTAGAGCCCACTACTAGAGTTCACTACTAGAGCCCACTACTAGAGTCCACTACTAGAGCCCATTTTTAGAGCCCACTACTAGAGTCCACTACTAGAGCCCACTACTAGTGCCCATTATTAGAGTTCACTACTAGAGTTTACTACTAGATTGCACTGCTAGAGCCCATTTTTAGAGCCCACTACTAGAGTTCACTACTAGAGCCCATTACTAAAGCCCATTTTTAGAGCCCACTACTAGAGTTCACTACTAGAGCCCATTACTAGAGTCCACTACTAGAGCCCATTACTAGAGTCCACTAGTAGACTTTACTACTAGAGTGCACTACTAGAGTCCACTACTAGAGTTCACTACTAGAGCCCACTACTAGAGTTCACTACTAGAGCCCATTTCTAGAGCCCAATACTAGAGCCCACTACTAGAGTTCACTACTAGAGCCCATTACTAGAGTCCACTTTTAGAGCCCACTACTAGAGTTCACTACTAGAGTCTACTACTAGAGCCCACTATTAGAGTTAACTACTAGAGCCCATTACTAGAGCCCACTACTAGAGTTCACTTCTAGAGCCCACTACTAGAGTTCACTACTAGAGCCCATTTCTAGAGCCCAATACTAGAGCCCACTACTAGAGTTCACTTTTAGAGCCCACTACTAGAGTTCACTACTAGAGTCTACTACTAGAGCCCACTATTAGAGTTAACTACTAGAGCCCATTACTATAGTCCACTATTAGAGCCCACTACTAGAGCCCATTACTAGAGTTCACTACTAGAGTTCACTACTAGAGTCCACTACAAGAGCCCACTACTAGAGTTCACTACTAGAGCCCATTACTAGAGTTCACTACTAGAGCCCATTACTAGAGTGCACTACTAGAATTCACTACTAAAGCCCACTATTAGAGACCATTACTAGAGTTCACTACTAGAGCCCACTACTACAGTTCACTACTAGAGTCCACTACTAGAGCCCACTACTAGAGCCCATTACTAGAGTTCACTACTAGAGCCCACTACTAGAGCCCACTACTAGAGTTTACTAATAGAGCCCATTACTAGAGCCCACTACTAGAGCCCACTACTAGAGTTCACTACTAGAGCCCAATACTAGAGCCCACTACTAGAGTTCACTACTAGAGCCAACTACTAGAGTTCACTACTAGAGCCCACTACTAGATTCCAATACTAGAGCCCACTACTAGAGCCCACTACTAGAGTTCACTACTAGAGTCAACTATTAGATCTTATTACTAGAGCCCACTACTAGAGCCCATTACTAGAGTTTACTACTAGAGTTCACTACTAGAGTCCACTACAAGAGCCCACTACTAGAGTTCACTACTAGAGCCCATTAATAGAGTTCACTACTAGAGCCCACTACTAGAGTTCACTACTAGAGCCCATTACTAGAGCCCACTAGTAGAGTTCACTACTAGAGCCCATTACTAGAGTTCACTACTAGAGCCCACTACTAGAGTTCACTACTAGAGCCCATTACTAGAGCCCACTAGTACAGTTCACTACTAGAGCCCACTACTAGAGCCCATTATTAGAGTTCACTACTAGAGTTCACTACTAGAGTCCAATACTATTGCCCATTTTTACTAGAGCCCACTACTACAGCCCATTACTAGAGTCCACTAATAGAGCCAAATACAAGAGCCCAATACTAGAGCCCATTACTAGAGCCCACTACTAGAGTTTACTACTAGAGCCCACTACTAGAGTTCACTACTAGAGCCCATTTCTAGAGCCCAATACTAGAGCCCACTACTAGGGTTCACTACTAGAGCCCATTACTAGAGTCCACTACTAGAGCCCACTACTAGAGCCCATTACTAGAGTCCACTACTAGAGCCAAATACTAGAGCCCACTACTAGAGCCCATTACTAGAGCCCACTACTAGAGTTCACTACTAGAGCTCACTACTAGAGTTCACTACTAGAGCCCATTTCTAGAGTTCACTACTAGAGCCCACTACTAGAGTTCACTACTAGAGCCCATTACTAGAGTTAACTGATAGAGCCCATTACTAGAGCCCACTACTAGAGTTCACTACTAGAGCCCACTACTAGATTCCACTACTAGAGCCCACTACTAGAGCCCATTACTAGAGTTCACTACTAGAGTCCACTACTAGAGCCCACTACTAGAGCCCATTACTAGAGTTTACTACAAGAGCCCACTACTAGAGCCCACTACTAGAGTTCACTAATAGAGCCCATTACTAGAGCCCACTACTAGAGCCCTCTACTAGAGTTCACTACTAGAGCCCATTACTAGAGCCCACTACTAGAGTTCACTACTAGAGCCCACTACTAGAGTTCACTACTAGAACCCATTTCTAGAGTTCACTACTATAGTCCACTACTAGAGCCCATTTTTAGAGCCCATTATTAGAGTTCACTACTAGAGTTTACTACTAGATTCCACTGCTAGAGCCCATTTTTAGAGTCCACTACTAGAGTTCACCACTAGAGCCCATTACTAAAGCCCATTTTTAGAGCCCACTACTAGAGTTCACTACTAGAGCCCATTACTAGTGTCCACTACTAGAGCCCATTACTAGAGTCCACTAGTAGACTTTACTACTAGAGTGCACTACTAGAGTCCACTACTAGAGTTCACTACTAGAGCCCACTACTAGAGTTCACTACTAGAGCCCATTTCTAGAGCCCAATACTAGAGCCCACTACTAGAGTTCACTACTAGAGCCCATTACTAGAGTCCACTTTTAGAGCCCACTACTAGAGTTCACTACTAGAGTCTACTACTAGAGCCCACTATTAGAGTTAACTACTAGAGCCCATTACTAGAGCCCACTACTAGAGTTCACTTCTAGAGCCCACTACTAGAGTTCACTACTAGAGCCCATTTCTAGAGCCCAATACTAGAGCCCACTACTAGAGTTCACTTTTAGAGCCCACTACTAGAGTTCACTACTAGAGTCTACTACTAGAGCCCACTATTAGAGTTAACTACTAGAGCCCATTACTATAGTCCACTATTAGAGCCCACTACTAGAGCCCATTACTAGAGTTTACTACTAGAGTTCACTACTAGAGTCCACTACAAGAGCCCACTACTAGAGTTCACTACTAGAGCCCATTACTAGAGTTCACTACTAGAGCCCATTACTAGAGTGCACTACTAGAATTCACTACTAAAGCCCACTATTAGAGACCATTACTAGAGTTCACTACTAGAGCCCACTACTAGAGTTCACTACTAGAGTCCACTACTAGAGCCCACTACTAGAGCCCATTACTAGAGTTCACTACTAGAGCCCACTACTAGAGCCCACTACTAGAGTTTACTAATAGAGCCCATTACTAGAGCCCACTACTAGAGCCCACTACTAGAGTTCACTACTAGAGCCCAATACTAGAGCCCACTACTAGAGTTCACTACTAGAGCCAACTACTAGAGTTCACTACTAGAGCCCACTACTAGATTCCAATACTAGAGCCCACTACTAGAGCCCACTACTAGAGTTCACTACTAGAGTCCACTATTAGATCTTATTACTAGAGCCCACTACTAGAGCCCATTACTAGAGTTTACTACTAGAGTTCACTACTAGAGTCCACTACAAGAGCCCACTACTAGAGTTCACTACTAGAGCCCATTAATAGAGTTCACTACTAGAGCCCACTACTAGAGTTCACTACTAGAGCCCATTACTAGAGCCCACTAGTAGAGTTCACTACTAGAGCCCATTACTACAGTTCACTACTAGAGCCCACTACTAGAGTTCACTACTAGAGCCCATTACTAGAGCCCACTAGTACAGTTCACTACTAGAGCCCACTACTAGAGCCCATTATTAGAGTTCACTACTAGAGTTCACTACTAGAGTCCAATACTATTGCCCATTTTTACTAGAGCCCACTACTACAGCCCATTACTAGAGTCCACTACTAGAGCCAAATACAAGAGCCCAATACTAGAGCCCATTACTAGAGCCCACTACTAGAGTTTACTACTAGAGCCCACTACTAGAGTTCACTACTAGAGCCCATTTCTAGAGCCCAATACTAGAGCCCACTACTAGGGTTCACTACTAGAGCCCATTACTAGAGTCCACTACTAGAGCCCACTACTAGAGCCCATTACTAGAGTCCACTACTAGAGCCAAATACTAGAGCCCACTACTAGAGCCCATTACTAGAGCCCACTACTAGAGTTCACTACTAGAGCTCACTACTAGAGTTCACTACTAGAGCCCATTTCTAGAGCCCAATACTAGAGCCCACTACTAGAGTTCACTACTAGAGCCCACTACTAGAGTTCACTACTAGAGTTCACTACTAGACCCCATTATTTGAGCCCATTACTACTATTGTCCACTAGTAGACTTTACTACTAGAGTGCACTACTAGAGTCCACTACTAGAGTTCACTACTAGAGCCCACTACTAGAGTTCACTACTAGAGCCCATTTCTAGAGCCCACTACTAGAGTTCACTACTAGAGCCCATTTCTAGAGTCCACTTTTAGAGCCCACTACTAGAGCCCACTACTAGAGTTCACTTCTAGAGCCCACTACTAGAGTTCACTACTAGACCCCATTATTTGAGCCCATTACTACTAGTGTCCACTAGTAGACTTTACTACTAGAGTGCACTACTAGAGTCCACTACTAGAGTTCACTACTAGAGCCCACTACTAGAGTTCACTACTAGAGCCCATTTCTAGAGCCCAATACTAGAGCCCACTACTAGAGTTCACTACTAGAGCCCATTACTAGTGCCCACTACTAGAGCCCATTACTAGAGCCCACTACTAGAGTTCACTTCTAGAGCCCACTACTAGAGTTCACTACTAGAGCCCATTACTAGTGCCCACTACTAGAGCCCATTTCTAGAGCCCAATACTAGAGCCCACTACTAGAGTTCACTTTTAGAGCCCACTACTAGAGTTCACTACTAGAGTCTACTACTAGAGCCCATTACTAGCGTTCACTACTAGAGTTCACTACTAGAGTCCACTACTAGAGCCCACTACTAGAGCCCATTACTAGAGTTCACTACTAGAGTTCACTACTAGAGTCCACTACTAGAGCCCACTACTAGAGTTCACTACTAGAGCCCATTACTAGAGTTCACTACTAGAGCCCACTACTAGAGTTCACTACTAGAGCCCATTACTAGAGCCCACTAGTAGAGTTCACTACTAGAGCCCACTACTAGAGCCCATTATTAGAGTTCACTACTAGAGTTCACTACTAGAGTCCACTACTAGAGCCCATTTTTAGAGCCCACTACTAGAGTTCACTACTAGAGCCCATTAGTAGAGTCCACTACTAGAGCCCACTACTAGAGCCCACTACTAGAGTTCACTACTAGAGCCCACTACTAGATTCCAATACTAGAGCCCACTACTAGAGCCCACTACTAGAGTTCACTACTAGAGTCCACTACTAGAGTTCACTACTAGAGCCCACTACTAGAGCCCATTACTAGAGTTCACTACTAGAGTTCACTACTAGAGTCCACTACTAGAGCCCACTACTAGAGTTCACTACTAGAGCCCATTACTAGAGTTCACTACTAGAGCCCACTACTAGAGTTCACTACTAGAGCCCATTACTAGAGCCTACTATTAGAGTTCACTACTAGAGCCCACTACTAGAGTTAACTGATAGAGCCCATTACTAGAGCCCACTACTAGAGTTCACTACTAGAGCCCACTACTAGATTCCACTACTAGAGCCCACTACTAGAGCCCATTACTAGAGTTCACTACTAGAGTCCACTACTAGAGCCCACTACTAGAGCCCATTACTAGAGTTCACTACTAGAGCCCACTACTAGAGCCCACTACTAGAGTTCACTAATAGAGCCCATTACTAGAGCCCACTACTAGAGCCCACTACTAGAGTTCACTACTAGAGCCCATTACTAGAGCCCACTACTAGAGTTCACTACTAGAGCCCACTACTAGAGTTCACTACTAGAACCCATTTCTAGAGTTCACTACTATAGTCCACTACTAGAGCCCATTTTTAGAGCCCATTATTAGAGTTCACTACTAGAGTTTACTACTAGATTCCACTGCTAGAGCCCATTTTTAGAGTCCACTACTAGAGTTCACCACTAGAGCCCATTTCTAGAGTTCACTTCTAGAGCCCACTACTAGTGTTCACTACTAGAGCCCATTACTAGTGTCCACTACTAGAGCCCATTACTAGAGTCCACTAGTAGACTTTACTACTAGAGTGCACTACTAGAGTCCAC